>VKOC01006171.1:0-33250 GCA_009364415.1 Spea multiplicata
AAAAAAAACACGCCCGGGGCGGCAAAGTGCCGCCCCTTCTAAAGTGCCGCCTGGGGCAATTGCCCCAGTTGGCCCCATTGTAGGGCCGGCCCTGAGTATAAGCTATCGTTATCTGCCAGATACGTAACTGGGTTTGCGCTGCACCTGGGTGTACCAAATGAACTCAATGTGTGGACTAGTAACAGATAGTGAACTGCATTCATGTCAACGCAGGCATCTGCCTCCCTGGAACAAGTTTCCTGCGTAAATCAGGGGACCAGCTGCGGATTTTAGTGGGCAATAAGGAAATTTACATTAGCATTTTGTTACCATAACATTAATTATTTAAAACATTTTCTTAATTACAATTTTTAAATTGCTGCGAAATATGGAGTGCTTCGGTTTGGCTTGAGTGGCTGTTAAAACGGTGCCAAGACGGTGACAACCTGTGATAACTGCATAGGGCTATTCATATGTAAACCCGGACAATCGTGGCTATAAATAACCATTCCTGAGCATGTTGTTCTAACACGGTAATAACCTCTGAATGTAATCTGTCTTTTGTACGGATTTACAGTCTGCTCATAAAGTACCAATTCCTGAACTATATGTCCCAAAAACATGCAATGCAATACACATGGCTTTAGATTGGATCACTTCTATATCCTGTTAATTGCTGATGTTTTTATACTTTATTTTGTAGATAGAACTCGATTCTTCATATCACAGGGCCACTTTTGTTTTCATGGTTTTATTATTAAGTGCCAACAAATTATGCAGCACTGTATAATTAAATGGGGCCATTAACACATACATAACAACTATACATTAATACATACAGATACATCAGGAGTTTAGAAAATGTTTTATCAAGGAGAATACATTGAGATTTCTTTGTTTTGAAGTATGTCTGGAGAGCACTACAGCTACAGCAATAAAGTTACATGTGGTGCTAAGTACAGAAGAGTTTGTTGCCTGGTGCCCACATTCACTCACTCATTCACGTTCATTCTCTCACGCTTCTGCTGACCGCTTCCGCATCTTCTTGTTCTTCATCTTTTATCTTCACTCATTTTCCCTAATCTTCACTCACTTCACACATTTTTTTTACTTTTTTATCTTCGATCTTTGTCCGCATCTCCGTGGACTTCCCAGCATATTCACCCCAAGGCCAGACTACGCAATGTTCAGATAAATTGCAAAGAAAAACCTAGAGTTACATCTCAGACTCTACAGGACTCAGCATGTTAAAGTTCATGACAGTACAAATAGAAAAAGACTGAACGAGTCTGGTTTGTTTGAAAAGGTTGCCAGGGGAAAGCCTCTTCTCTATAAAGAACATGGCAGCAAGGCTTAGGTTTGCAAAGTTGCAACAAAAATTTGGAATAATGCCAAAGTATTGAGTCAAATGTGAGGCCATCTGTCCGACGGTTAAAGCTTGGCCACAATTGGGTCATGCGACAGGACAATGATCCCAAGCACACCAGCAAATCTATAACAGAATGGCTAAAAAAGAAAATAATTAAGGTGTTGCAATGGCCCAGTCAAAACCCGATTGGTGGGACCTTAAGAGAGCTGTGCATAAACAAATGCCCACAAACCTCAATGAACTAAAGCAACGTTGTAAAGAAGAGTGAGCCAAAATTTCTCCACAACTATGATAGTCGTACAGAAAATGACTTCTTCAAGTTATTGCTGCTAAAGGTGGTTCTACAAGCTATTGAATCTTAAGATGTACTTAGTTTTTCACACATGGCTTCTCCATTTTGGCTTTATTTTTGTTGAATAAATCATGGCACGGTGTAATATGTCATGTGTTTTTGTTAATCTGAGGTTGCCTTTACCTCATTTTTAGACCTGCTATGCAACAGTGTATTGTTATTGTGTCCTGATATGTAAAATCATGTCATTCAGAGGGTGTATTTTCTTTTTCACACGACTGTATATATGTTTGTGTGTAATATATAATTTACAGCTTTTAATATAAAATGTACAAATATACCAATGAGCTATAAAATCTCCCTCCTATTTTAGCATAGTACAGAAAAAGCTGTATAAATACTTTTATACATGTTTTGTACTACCGTAGGAATAGCTTGGGCAGTGGACCTGCATATTTAAGCTATAAACAACAATTTTATTGTACAAATTGTAGGTCCCTTTTAAAGGAGGCTTAGCAGATGAGAAAATGGTAGGTGGGCTGCATGTGTGTAAAGCGATTATATCTTTGATTATATCTGTGGTTAATGGACACAAACATGTATGTCCATTTGCAGTAGATCAAGGCAATAAAATGTGTTCAGTGCAGCAGAGAATGTCCAGCTAGTTGTTTTAATGATGTACACTGAAGGGTAACTGAGCATGCATCGGTACAAACCGTGCATAGCTACTTGTATAACGGGAAGGGAGTGAAGGTGTGAGCAAGCCAGCTAATGTTTGAGTAGGAGTGTAGGGTTTGTGTTGTAAATAGCACAATTGTGTGGATAATATGGACCACTGCGATAAGAGATGAATGAAAGGCAATCGTTGGATTCACAGACTGCATTATGAAGATATTGCAAAGTGTCGAACAATCAAAGTAATCAATCTTTCTAATTACAATTTCCTTTCAGTGCATCTGAGTGACATTAGTATATTGATCTCCCACCAGAAAACATAATTGGGTAGCTGGTAAAGCAAAGCTATTAACCTTAGAGGTTTTCTTTTTGCCCTGTAAGTGGCAGATTTATATTGTCAGGGTACCTAGCAGTGTGTGATAAGTACGTTTGCGTCACCTGGAGCAGAAGAGGAGAAAACTTTAATGTTTTGCACAGGTATCTTGTCCTGTTTTCCTAGTGTGATTTACCTGCAATAAATCCTGCGTTTCATACAATTGTTGCCTTTGCTAGCCAGAGCTGATGTCAGATGTGCTATAATTTGTTTTAAATTAAAACCCTTTATCATGAGTAGTTGTGTATTTGTGCAAAACGTTATATATATATATATAAAAAATCTTACTATTCCTTACAGCTAATACTGAATTTGGTTTTGGCAAGCCTATAAGTTTTTTGTCCCTTGAGATTAATCTTAAATTGAATGATATGGTGGCTATTTTGGTAACATTACATCTCCAAGAGCTTTCCTTCGCTACTCGAATGATGATTATGACATCACGGAAGATTTAAGTTTCTGGCTCTGATGGTATGTGTTATAGAGCCTAAGCATACGTTAATGTAATATCATCCTAGAATGTAATTGTTTGGTAAGATGTTATATTACTAGGGGTGGGTGGGATTGATGAGAAATGCTAACCAGGTCTGTTGGCCATATCTAGAATGTTTATGGTTTGCAGTGTCAATGTAGAATGCTGTCTTTTTGAATATTGTAGCTTACATAAAGGCAATGTATTTACCAGTGTTTAGTTGTCACAAGGATATAGATGGTGGTGGTGGTCATCGTCAGCATAGATGACAGCAGATTATGTCTTTTGGGCTGTTGGCATATGCTTTTCTATTTTTGTTTAGAGCGGTCACATCTCCACTTTATGCTAAATCCATTGGATAACATAAAAAATCCTTTTCTACCACTCAATCGTGAAAAAGAAACTAGTGTCACACAAATGCATCCCTGTTGGAAATCATCACTGGCTTCTATACTCTAGGTATCTACAAATATTTGTTATATGGTTTTAGGTTGTGTTGGTTGTACCATGTTTCCAGAACTAATGCTAAAACACAACACACCATATCACGGACTCTCTGAAACACTTGTCCTGGAATATAATAAAAAAAGTAATATCTTACGTTCCCAGATAACATAAACGCACAAGGCTTTGAAAGGGAATAGAATCATATTTCTATTTTGAAGAGGGTAGAGCCTTTTGTTAAAAGGCCACTGTTTTGGTGTCCAGCTATATTTCATTTATTTATATTTTGGGCTGGCTTGATAAGTCCTAATGAAGAACTAGACTTCTGGTTATGACATAACACATACAAGGTAAAAGCTGTATGTCTACTCATAACTTGACCTACGTGTGGCTGGATCAGTAGTCTATAGACTGTCAACATTTCCATAAGATTAATTCACTAAATTCACTGGGGTTTCTACACTAAATTAACTCTGCATAATAAAGGGACATAAACTAGCAGGAACTTCTGCCAAAATGGATTGGAGGATCGGGGAGAGGACCTCTCTGCAAGCTCCTGTTGGGTTACGTTACGTCCGCGGAGATGTGGCCAAAGATAGAAAATAGCAGATTGAAGAGAAGGGAGAAGATAAATTATGCAGACGTGGTCAGCAGAGAAGGTAGGGAAACATTTAGAAATCATGAGAGCGTGAACAAGAATGAGAGTGTGAGTGAATGAGGCTGACAAATTTCAGAAGAAATTTAAGAGCTTTTTGCTTCATTTTGGTCCACTTCATGTTGGGGTCTGGCCTTGATTTCTGGGCTTTGTACAAATTGCAAATTTACCGAATTTCGGTAAATTTAGAATTCATACAAATCTGATTGTACAATTCTATTGTTTTATGTTTTGATATTAGAGCATAACTAAAGAGAGAACTAAAGAGTATATAATGTGGCCAATGGGCAGTTAGGTTTGGAAATAAGGAAGTGTTTTGATGCAACATATAGTACATTGTCCCAAATTGACATTTTTGCACAAACATTTTGTTTAAATTTCAATGTGACTGTAATTTGATGTATAATAACAGAAAATGTAAGATATGTGGCTGAGTGGGTCTCGGTTTTATAAAGCACTAAATACAGTAACACAAGTGAGATTCCTGCTGCTTGTCGACTTTGTGTGTCATAGAATTGATGAATGAACCCAGGATTGCAGGTCAACTGTTCATGTAGTGGATCCAGAAGCGTGTGTTACCATTGGTTCCCGAGAAACTTCCTTTCAGGAACTCAATAGCTGAGAACCCTGCAGCACCCTGTGTGAAGGATGTACATGTCTTAAGATATCTTTTACTGTCCACCTGTCTGCTTTTCCTCCTGTGGGCTGTGCTGAAGCTGCTAGTTGACCATTGTGAACCTGCATTTACCCCTGGCTTTTGCTGAAGGGGTTTGAGCAATACATTGTGAGAGTGCATGCATGTGCATAGCTCCAATGGCGCAGCCATGAAGCGGATGAGCTGCAAGATATATCTTGTTTAAGTGTGTGTCACTAGATCGTTAACGTAGATTTATAGCTACACAATATCTGCATTGTGGGTATTTTTCTAAGCAGAATTATGGGCCAAGCATTCCTTCTCTATGAGTTCTAAGATAAGAATGTTTGAGAATGGCCATCCCATGAAGGGGTTAATGGTTTCCTCCAGAGCAGCCATTGGCGGGTTAGGTATCTCTCCCAAGTCCAGTGAGTGGGTGAAGATGCTGCTGATTGCCGAGCTCCTCAGCCCCCACACTGCAGCAGAGTCAGGCTGATGCGGTTGCACAGAGACGGGCTGTGGGGGAGGAGCTACACCAAACGCAGCATCCTCCTGTATCCAGGCACCAGCAACAGCTAGAAGCCACAGGGGCAGGATCTGAATCCGGATCAGCAGCATCCCCTCCCTCGGCAAGGGGCACCCGGCACCACCAAGACCTCGCATCAACAGTCTGCACGGTGACCTTTATATGCAAGCCCTTGCCATCTAATGTGCTGCAGATACGGAAAAAAACATTCAGCTTTAGGAATCTTGCAAATCTAACCGGTAGCAGATTTGGGAAGCAAAGCTGACTGATCACACCTAAGAGACCCAGCAGGAGAAAAAAAAAACTGCAGCTCCTGGAAAAAAAACTGCAAACACAGCGGCTCAACTAAATCCAGCTTCCAGCAGAGTCCAGCAGCAGCAGCACCACCCCCCAACAGGATCAGCAGAGACTGCCGGCTAGCCCAGGATCTGCAGCGTCACAGCCCTCTGCACTGCACCCACATCCACTGCATCGCCAATCTACTGCAAGATCAGCACCCACATCTACTGCAAGATCCAGTGCATCATCGGTACACTGCAGGATCAGCACCCACGTTCACTGCATCGTTTACGTATCAGCGCCCACGTCTACTGCAGCATCACTTACAGTATACTCGGCACCCATATGCTTTGCATCGCTTAACACTCCTCTGCACCATCATCCCATGCATCTCCGGTATTGACGGTAGTCGGTGCCGGATCGGCGCTCCTTCATTGACATTTCTCGTGAGGCTGCCCCATTTAACTTACTGGCGGCACTCGTTTGCATGGCTGCGCCTTAGACGTAGTGGCAGATCGGGGCAGTGGGCGCGGTGACCTGTTGGGCCTGTGGGTTAGGAGTACCGCAGCTCCCCTTGGCACCCCATCCGGCTCGGCTTCTCCCCCGCAACCTTCACCTGCAGCCATCTAATTCTTATTTCTCGGAAAGGCATTGCCATGGAGCGCTGTGGGCAGCTCCCCCTCCACCTCTGCTGAGGCTTGCACCGGGGATCATGGATACTTGCTGTATGTTTGCTTTCACCATTCAGATCACTCCCGGCGGTGTAAATGGAGGAGGACATTGATACCCGTAAAATTAACAACAGTTTCCTGCGCGATCACAGCTATGCAACCGAAGGTAAGTCTGCCACAGGGAGGAGGGAGGGAGGTGGGGAAACGAATTCCAAAGCAAGCTCCCTCCATCACCTTGGCAACGCAGTATATAGCTGGGTACCAGCCGAGTCCTTCCATCACACTCACTGTATCCCAGCGTGGGGGGGCATCCATCTACTGGTGGTCTGCAACTCCCACCTCCCTCAGCCAGTCAGAGGCTTTGTCTAGTAGGATAGATGCTGCAGACAAGCAACAGGTGGCAGTCCTCAGCTTGCCCACCCTGTCAGAGACCCCCTTTTACCTGCTTGATGCCCCCCCCCCCGCCTGATTTTGTATAGTTTGTGCAGAGGCATTAGATGGGTGAGCTGTCAGCAATCCTAATACCCTCAGTTAAGTTGGTGGCATTGGGCAGAAGGCAGCTCCTATAAGAAGCTTTAATATGCACACTCAGTGAAGTGGGGTGGATGCTGGGGGATTAGTTGGGTACGGGTAGGGCTACCGGACTTCAGAACAAAGTATTTTAGCAATAATTAGACTGTAAGTAATTAGTGTCTCAGTGGATTTCCTCTGCATTGAAGTGAATTCTCTCACATTAAGTAGTAACCCTTGGGGCCAAATTTAATGATGAATTCTGAGGAAGGAATATGGAGCTGTTGCTGTGGAAACCAAAGTAACCTTCCTGCTGGTTGCTCCACACCATCATCTCGCCCCAAAAATGTTTCTTTATTAGTATGGTTAGTTGAGTCCACTTATGTATCGCTAAGAAACCTATTGGATTTGGGGCAATTATCAGGGATGTTCCATTTGTTTCCATAGAGACTGCACCACATTATAAATTCTGCCTCAGAATGAAGCTTCTCACATGTGGCCCAACGTGTGGCTTGTTGGCTGATAAGACCCATCAGGCCCACCTACTCTGCAACGTTTTCCGCATGTAGATTGCATCCTATGCACTAAATAGTAAATGTGAGTGGTTGGGGTGTAAAATACTGAAATGCCAGGGTAGTAACGGCCTCTGGGCTGTTGAATTTATTTATTTATTTATTTATTTTGAGACCCCCAAATCCAGTGCCACTCCTCTGTTAAAAGAGGTTCTAAGTAGATTGCGATTGTCAGCCCCTTCTTTATAGACATCCCCATGTCTTGGAATTTGTAAGACATAAAGGCATCAATCAACCCTTATGACTTCTAGGCCTTTTTTTTTATGTAATTTTACAGAATATATATATATATTTTTGATTTTTTTAAATTTTTTTTTTATTTTTTTTTCTTGTTAAACATTTTCAGGTAGAAACACATGTTTTGTGTGCGAGGAATGCGCCGTGTAACTAGAGTGTCACAGAGCATATCAGTGTTCATAGGTGGGGTCTCTAGCGAGACAGATCGCACACAAAGCTATAATCCATGGTGGGGAATACTAGCGCAAGATGACAATCTATATTAAAAATGTTTCTATATGTGATATTATATCATCAATAAATTAGTTCATCATTTATTTTTTTTAATCGCTGATGTAAGCGTTGTATTGTGAGATTTTAACCACCTTTTTGTGGTTTGGGTTTTCAATGTGTGTAGTTTTTTTTTTCCTAAAATAAGCGGTGGTCTCCCATCCCCCTCTTAGTATTGCATGTACTGTGGAGTGGGAGGATTAACCCTGTTAGTTCCCAAATGCGCGAGGAATGCATTGTAGAGGGTTACCTTTGATCAGGGAATAGCCAAGACATCCCAGTGAGTTAGTAGTTGCAAGTGCAGAGACAAACGGGTCATGTCTATCATACATGTCTATCATACATGACCAAGGTCTCTACCTTTTTATGTAGTCAATGGAAGCTCTATGTGGAGTGGATGACAAAACCTACCAAGAACTCACATGGAGCATGGTTTAGTTGCATTCTTTTGTCTTGGGTTCCTACTTTTAATATTTCGGAAACCAAATAGCGGCATTCTGAAAAATAATGAAATATATTAATAATAATATTATATATTATATATATAATATATATATATATTTTTTTATTTATTTTTTGAAATAAAATGTATTAATTACTGTTTTTTTTTTTGTTTTGTTTTTGTAAAGGTAGTGACATTTCTAAAATAAAGTGGCCAATGTAGGCTTGACTGTTTTTTTTTTTTTTTTTAAAGTGTATCTAAATAGAATATTTATTTGATTTAAACAGGCGTTTCCTTTCCTTTCATGTTAAATGACAACTATCCAATATTTTCTTATCTGGGCTTTTGTTAAAACGGGGTCTGCAAATGTTAATCAGATAAACCTTTAATAACAAGATGCATTATGGTAATGAAGACCGCAGTTGGAGGGGTCCTATTCATTAACCTCTATCACTGCCCAGTGTTCACTGTAGAATAAGTGCTCGCTCAAGGACGACTGCTTATAGGGCACTGTGTACTAAGTAGGCATGATTTAGGGTGTGGTGTGGAGGGATCACCCCTACCTTCAGCAGAATTCAGACATTGTTCTTGGGTCATTATTTTCATACAAAGAGAGCAGAATTTACAAACAATGTTTGTCACCGCCCAAGCTCCTTATGTATATATCTGTATACCTATATAGATACCAATATCAAACTTGTGTGTATGTGTATATATATATATATATATATATATATTATATTCTATACACATATATATTATATACCGAGAAATATCTATCCCATGGTTGCAGAGAACAGACATGCCTTCTTCCATTATTAAAGTCATAGGTGATACAATGTATTCATTTCCTGTTTTATCGGCTATCACTACATTGTTCTAATAGGAAGCTGTCATTCTGAGCCTTTTTTTTTTTTTTTTTTTGCTGGAATAGAACCGTAGTGCAGTTGGTTCAAGAATATGCATCATGTCGTCTGTTAAAAACTTTTTTTTAAAAAAAAAATTTTATTTTTTTTTTTTTTTTTGAAAGGCCTTGCCATTGACCTGGGTGTGGATCAGGTTGTCTGGCAAGACAATGTATGCAATGTCACTTGGGTACAGTAAGAATAATGTGTCATCACAGGCATGACCAAGCAGTACGGATTCTGTTTGTTTAATGGACCCTCTGAGGACTGGGCCTGTCTATAAGTAGTGCAACATGGTCTGAATTATACCGATCAGTCCCTGGGGAGCATTGCACGCTTTCCTCTAATATAATTTATGTTATCCTGTACAGCGCTACGGAATATGATGGCGCTATATCATTTTTATAACTTTCTGAACCTGTCTCGCTGGATTCACAGTGTTCATATTTAGATCTTCAAATGCCACATTTCACAGTTTTCCTCAATAGCTCTATTGCCTAGTCCTCAACCAACTCATATCTGGCTTGAGGATCAGAGTTAAACCCAGACCAATACTCTGACTATAGTACATAAATAACAGACAACTTACTCAAACAGGATGTAAAACACTGAATTAATTTCGACATGTCCACCAAACCACAATGTCTCCGTAGCTTGTGACTATGACGCTTAAAATCTGTTTGAATGCTTTCTATATATATGTGCGTGAAGGGTCTCCAGAGACGCCTTCAAAATCTCATACAAGCCAGCACTGGAACTGGTTGGCAGTATTCTGCGCATGCGCACTGGTAAATGGGTGAACACATCTTCTGCAAGCCAAACAGTCTGGGGCAGGGGTGGGGGAAATGATGTATCCCTGTATGCATTTTAAAGGAAAAACATGTTAATTTAAATGGGATACAGCTATCAGATGCATTAAAGTGCCACTTTAACATAATGAGCAACGCCCATTAAGATGATTCTGGTATGTAGAGGGCATGAGAAAAATATGTGCACTTGTCAGAAGTCTATATTGTCAGAAATTAGGCCTACACATGCAGCAAGAATCTTGTAGGGTGTAACATGATTTCATTGTTTATATATACTAAAATGATACATGCGATCAAACAGTACCTGTTTTCTAGAATTTATAAACATTACTGGCTTAATTGGCAAAAGTCCACCAACACTGGCTGTACCGCCATACCTGGCAACTCTCCAGGTTTGTCTCAGCAATTTAGCCATTTCCAGTGCCCATCCTATTCTCCTGCCACTTCCAACCCATTTCATGTTACCAGGGCTAGGCCATTCCCTCCCACGCCTAACTATGCTCCTCATGTGGCAAGACTGCCTTTGTGTATGGCTAGCCCTGTCGTGAAACCACTCAGAAAAGGAAAAACTCAGAGCAACCTGCCATGGGAATGCTCACCACCCAAAGACCTCCTGGACGGTCTTTCAGCTGATTACAGCTTTGATAACTCCTGAAGTGAGTATCCCAATTGTAATACTGGGATACTCCTATATATAATTTTATTTCAATTGTCGCTTTAAACCAAGCTTATTAATTCTTCCCCTTTACACACACATGGCCAAAAAGCAGTGCAACTACTCTAAAGGAACCAGTAGAGCATTTCATGCGTTCACTTGATCTATTTCATTTATGCTACTCCAGAGATTATCATTTAGCGTTGCATTACATACATTTGCTAATGTCCATGTAAGTACACCAAGCTGCAGGGTGTACTGGTTTCTGGAGATGGCATCTTCCATGTTGTGTTCAAAGAGCTGTAAACCGGTGTCCTCTGAGTGCGGAACATGTGCCAGCTGTCTGACTTCAACAACTCTCTGGCCTAGAGGCTCGCTCGCCGATCTCACTTTGTGTAACAGAATGCAGATTATACATTGATCTCTAGGTCCTCATTTTGGCAACGAGCGCAAATACATTAATGAACATCTCCTGAAATGTACCCATTGGATCAAAACAATTATCCTGGGCCAATTACTAACTAGTCGCCTTCGGCTAAAATGAACGCAAAGCTAATCTGCACCCTTTTTTTTGTATGAATAATAAAACTTTATAGTATTTGCATTCTTCTCATAATTTGAGAGCTCTTTGTCCTTTGTGACCTACAGCACTGATTTACTCAGACCATGTAAAATCAGAGTAATTCTGCTCTGAAAATAGTTATTCTCACCAATCCCAAAACATTTTTGGTATCATACAGGGTAATCTGATTTCAGTAGGTTTTTAAGTGTGGGGGGGGGGCACTTATCTAGTAGTTACAGAGATGCTATTGAATTAGGGGTATTTGCAGGAGAACTGAATATTTAAAATTCCATAATATCATAATGAGCGACCAACCCTTCTAAGTGTCTTCTACATAGGAAGGTGGCCCTCTTCCCTTCCACTGTGTTTTTCTTGGTGGTTAAGGAATTAAACTCAAACTGGCAACATTTAAAGAACATTCAAAAGTCTTCAAAGAAGAAGTTACTGGGTGTAATATTAATATTTTGAATTCCTTGCAAAAAGATAACACCAATAGTAAAGTGTACCATAAAATACTGACTTTTAACGAATCAAATTAGTAAAAGTGTGTTTGTTACTTGTGAAGAAGAGCATGTAGATTCAGCATACAACTTTACTACACTTGTGCATTTGGACTTATACAAATCAGAAATCTATGAATTTGGGTAAATTCAGCAGTTCGTATGAAGTCCCGAGAATGAGATCGGACCACCCGCTGAGTTGTTTGCTTTGTATTTGTCCAAAATTCGTAAACTCTCACACTCATTCCTGTTCACTCGCTCTCTCTAAATGTTCTCCTATCTTCTCTGCCGACCACGTCTGCTTCCACTTCTTCTATCTTTTATCTTCTTTCTGCTAACTTCAGCCCTATCTCTGGGGACATAACCCGGCAGGAACTTCAGTTCGTGGCAAAATCATGATGTTTTCAGTGACGTCCTCCCCCCGATTGGAGAATCTGGAGGAGTACATCACCGCAAGCGCCTCCATTTTGGCGGAAGTTCCCACTGGGTTATGTCTACGGTGATGCAGTCAAAGATAGAAGATAGCAAATTGAAGATGTTGCAGAAGGCGGAAGGCGACAGAGAAGGAAGGGAAACATTTAGAGAGTATGTGAGAGAGAGAGTGAACGTAGGCACCGGGAAAGAATTTAAGTTATGGTGGGTAAAGGTGATGGAAAACCATTCCACTTAAAATTAAGGAGGTAGTAGAAGTATTATTAAACACTCATCTACAGACACCAGACTAGCCAGAAGGCTTGTTTTTCCCTCAGAAATCTCATGGCGCTGCCACAACCACAAGGGATTCTGGGTAGGGACATGCAAATAAGGTCAACAATTATCACCTTTTGCCTCTATATCCACTTTGTACATGGATCCCTTGAAAGTAATTGCCCGCTGTATGACAGAATTAAACATTTCTCCAAATGTTTGGCTGAACTGAATGAGCCAAAAAGAACCGAAGATATGTCCAAATATACAAATGAAACTGAAGTGCATAGTGAAGAACACTATATATTTTTATTTTGCATTAATATGCACGTGTAGAACATGCAATATTTAGCGGGATGTAGAAATGATCTTCTGTTTCTACATTTATATATAATAGTATATAAAAAATGGTAACACTACTTGCAAAGGCAAATTTCTACGTAATCTGGGAAAGAAAGGAATAGAATCTATTAGTATAAAGAACTTGATTACAAATTAAAATACTACATACCAGAAGAGCTACATGTGTGCAAAGAGGAGAGAGAGAGAAAAAAAAAAGAGGATCACAAATGAGAAATGTTGATAGCCAAACATGATGGCTCCCTGGTGAGAATGGAATGAGAAGGCATTAAAGGGAACATACGCTTCAGGGAGAAGTCTACTGGTTTCTTGCCTTGCTTTTAACTGTATTTTAATGAACGTATCTCATGCATATTGAGTGAATGTTGCATTTGTAAGCTGTGGTATTTTTAGCCGTATTGTACTATTAATTCATAGTGTAATGGCTTTGGTGATATTAAAAGATGATCATTATGGTAAGAAACTAAAGGACATTTTACACTGTAATTTGGACTAGCTTCAATTAAATGGCGTCTGTTTAATAACTACTTTGGCACTGCACAGCCAAATAATGAGTATAGTAAAATAGTGTCTAGGCGAAACTTGAAAAATAGAAAAATACAAGCTGTTAATCAGCAGATATCAGATATTCTCGGTAGAAATGGCACTCTAAAATACTGCTTTGTGTGCACGCTTTCCAGGATACTGGGATTCCCTGTATAAAACCTTGGGTATCCAGCCTTGCCCATGTAATGGGCAGTTCTTAGGAAAGGTGTACCCACAATGAAGTTCCCCAGAAAGCAAATACAAGTTTCACTGCAAGTTTGGCATGCCTACCATTAGAATCATCCAAGGTAATGCTTGGGCAGAGTGGTGGGTGAGAGAGAAACCAAAAAACCAAGAACATGCTCAGAATTATCAATTTACTAAACCTAAAACCATGCCCATAAGTCATCCAGTGAATCATTTCTAGATTAAGGTGTTTGGTCTACATGGGGGGAATATGGTCAGATGGGACCTCTCGACCTCTTGGGATATCAAATTTGTGGAAATTATATTAGGTTCAGCACCGACAACCTCTCCCACCGGACCCCGTTAATGTTCTGTTTATGCTGTTGACTCGAACGGTCTGTTTTTCTAAATCGATCATCAGAAATACATTTCTAGATTTGATGTAAATTTACAAACCACAGACTTCTCAAAACTACTTTAACCTCAAAATTATCTCCATGGTTGCCGTACAAAGCTTATATAAGCAGTCTGGGTCCCAAACCAGGCTGACATAACATGGATAACATGGAAACATTTTGTGTTGTGCTGTGGTGTCAGGTCCAGAATATGGTCCTCTTCTCTTCAAAGCAGTGAAAACATAATCATGGATGTTCTTACCAATAATCTAGGTGACATGAAAAATTCTTCCAATTTAATAAATTATACCTTTTTTAAATATATTGTGTGCTATATAGTGCTATATAACTTGTGTTTTGTACAGTTTATTTGTATTACATTTTGGTGACAAGGACACAATGGGATGTTAATTAGGATCTAGGATGTCTACTAGCGAGCCAGTTGTCTGTCACTTATTGTTACTATCTGTATAGCAATCAGCCTGCCACAATTTCAGTATCGTTTGCTTAATATGTCATGTTCTTGAGGTCTATGCCAACTAATGGCGCTCTTTACAGGATTACATATAGAGGGAGCATACAGACTCTCTGAAGGACCGGTTCATGAGTAATATACTCCCATTTGAAGATACAAGGGCACAGAACACCTACAGCTGGGCGTACCTCACTGTCTCATGACAAATAAGCAACACGTGTTTAATCCATGTGATAGACCGTTAAAATGCACTCAAAATAAATTATCTGTGATTTAAAAATAAAGAAGAAATCTCCCCATGACTGCGTCACTCTTATGCATACATTTTTTGGTATTATATATGCATTATAGTTGTTGAATTTCTAAAATTTAGATTATTCCAAATATGCCAGTTTTACGTTTTAACTAGAAAAGAGCTGTTAGTGATCGCTGCATATATGCAATATATTTAAAGTGGCTAATGTGTCTGTAGTTGGGCCATTAACACATAGATGACCTTATTTTGGCTAAGTATGTGTTTAAAAAAAAACAACAACAAAAAAAAACACAAAATGATGAGAGACATAAAAGAAAGATAAAATACGCTGTTAGTGCAGACTGCCCCTGCTTGATAAGCCATGTATAATGCAATGCTTGTGAGCTGAGAATGTTCAGGACCATGGACAGATACTCGGTGGAGAGCTCTACCCACAGCCAGAGTAAATCTTTTTTAATGCTTCCCTCATGTGTTATATATGTATGTGGGTCATTATCCAAACCGGTTATTAAACAAATAAATTAGGAGGTTTGATTATTTAACAGCAAGCAATTCATTTTAGATTATAATCCCAAAGGAACGTGCCTTAAATGTTGGTCGTTATAGTAAGTCATATGTCACTTTGACTTCTCATTTAGCTATTAACCACTTCATGTGTACAGCATGCTGAGGTTTTCTTTGAAGTGTAATATTTCTTTCCTCCCAATATATATTGATTAATGATATAAACCTATGTTTATATTTTTTTTCCAGTCTGCCTTGTAAACTACCCATTAGAGATTTATTATACTGTATAATATAGCTAGGTTAGCTAGCCTATTAAAAAGAAAAAAAAAGAAAGATTCCGCTTTTTTGGCAAATAGAATACAAAATTTAATGGTTTTGTTTCCTTACTTGCGGAATAAATGTACTCGTAGAATAAGGACTAGACTCATGCCCTACAATCTATTAAAATGTAAAATATGGACCTACTGTTAATTTACATTTTAACTAGCCAAGCTGCAAATATAAAAATATAAAATAAAAAAAAAAAGAAAATAGTACATATTGGTTCTCGCACATCTAAAATCTAAAAATGCATACATATTTTATTACGTTCAGTGATGTAGAGAGTATTAGAGAATTGCCTTAGACTTCGGTGATGTGCTTTTTTTAAAAATTATTTATTTATTTTTTATCCTTCTAGGGCACTGATGGGATATGCCGTATAAATATTTTAGTCGTCTTCTACTGTGGGATTAACAAATAGTTCCATCCGTATATAAAATGTATAATGTGTCTGATTTTTCTGCCCTCGGGGGTTAGACGAAGAATTAAAAAAAAAAAGTCTTCTGTGCAATTTCGGGTTCTGTGTCACTCCTTGGCCTTTAAGAAACCATGTTAGCAGCAGTTATTATTCTGCGCAATTCTGAAATGAAAATGAAGTGAATTCATTCTCTTCCCTAAGGCCACAATGCAAGTGTTTCTTAAGCTATCTTGAGGTAGTTAACTGCTGTGCCAATAAATTCTGAAGACGGCGAACGAATTTGTTCCACCCTGGAAAAACATGCTTTTTTTTTCTGTTAAAAAAAAAATATATTTTTTTGTTGTTTTAACCCTTTACGCTCATGCGCTTTGTGTTCCAAACACAAATATAAAATATATACACAGTATGTGTGTGTGTATGTATATAATATATCCATATATTTAAAAGTCATCACCGCCCTCTGGATTTATTGGATCATATATGACAAAGTAGTAAAAATATTCAGTTGTATGTTTATTATATTTATACTTTTCATGCACATTTTTGTTATGTCGTTTCTGTTGTGCACGATAGACAGTTTATTGCTAGATCGGATAAGACATTGGGCAGATCCAGAACTCTGGAGTGGCCAAGCTGATCAACTAAATTGTCCCACCTATACTTATCATTACATCTTTAGAAGGCACTCAAGGTGCCATTTTGGATGGAACAACAGCAAGGTATTGTGTGTAAACTGGCTTCTTAATTTTACTGGTAATGTTCCATTAGAACCATATTCTTTTTTCTTGCTGTATTTCTATTACATGGGAGATCATTTGCCCCCATCCAGTCGGTAGCCATTGTGTTGCTCTCTGTCTCTTTAAAGCCTTGCTTGGTAGGTCCACATCACCGGTTTTTCATCTCTAGTATACTGCGTGTGGCATTGCAATGCCCCAGTAAGCATAATAGCATAGGGAAAGGAAAAAAACTCCCATAATACATTTAAAACTCTCATATTACATTTTCTGGAGTGTTCTTCATTAGTAAATAAAAATGACTAGACTGCTTTGAACAATATGAATGGTACTATTACAGTCTTTTGAGGGAACGAAACACCCTACATTTATATGAAACATTTTTCTAATGCATTACCAGTTTCCTTGTTTCTCCTAGAATAGAAGAGATAAAGGGCTAAATACGCAAGTTAATTAGAGGCTAATGTTACAGTTTAAGGCTTTGCCCCGGTTCCTTTGAGGAAAGCAGATGGTGTCTCTGCAGGAAATGCCTTCAGCCATTTTGTACACCGAAGCAAAATACTTATATAGGAACTTGCATGTGGTTTTTTTTTTTTTTGAACGTATTGCCCCAATACTGATGTTTTCCCATTAGGCTATTGAAGTCAAATGTGGTGCTTTTTCTAAGTTAAGGTGGCACTACGCTCATACAAATAACTCTGATGCAATTTTCCTTATTTCAAACATTCTTGATTCCTCTATCAATTAAAGTTGAATGTGTAGAACCAAAGATAACAAAGAACCTTTACACGAACTAACCTAACGCTGGACACCCTATACCTTTTCAACATCTAGATACATGTGAATTCCAAAAAAGTATTCATTACTCTTCCTAACTTTGATAAACTGATCGTCTGGAATTCTTCTCGAACAGGGTTTGTTCCAAAGACTTGGCGTTTTGCTTCTTTCTCTATCAGTTAATGTCCACTCATGATAAAGGTATAAGGGAAGTCGGTGTGCCCAGTGGACAACAGTCAGGGTGGATAATTCGGTCCGGTTGTACAACGTATATGTAATCCCTGTAACTGATAGATAATGTAGCGGGAACGTCGGCTGCAGTGGTTGTTAGATATTAGGCACTATTTAGAGGCCTGGTTGACGTTAGTGCTTATATAGGGTATCGTTACACTTTGTGTCCCCGACTCATATTGTGTCTTAAGTACTCAGTCCGGTACATGAAACTCTACATATTCTCACCCATTTCTTGGTTGATTTTAAAGCTACCTATTATGGGATAGAATCAAGTTGCAGACAAGACTACGGTCATTCAGGAAAGGTGTGAGGAAAAGGTTCTAGTTTGTTGCTTACATTTATGCAGACGTCTAGAGTTCTTTTTGGGTGAATAAATGTCTGTGCGGGTGTTATTGCAATCCAGGAATAATGTACTATGTGCAAGTCTTCCACGTATCGTTGAGAATGCACCTGATCACAGCATCTGGAAGCCCTTCTGCTCTGAGGATACACAATCCAATTGCCCATTCCGTGAGAACAGTGTTAAGGCATTCTAGCAATTCTTAGGGGATAAAACCAAGTTTTATAAAATGTGCATAATCCGACATCTCATGTTCTAACTAAAAATAAATTCAGCCTAGAATTTAGCATTTATAGCCATTAAAACATTTGAGAGCAGATCAGAACCATTCGGCCATCTAGTCGTTGCTGATGTAGAAACTCTGACTTTAATCAGTCCTCAGTCTAGTCTTAGCTTCGGATAGCTTTATGCCTATCCAATGCATGTTTAAAATCTCTCACTGTTTTAGCCTCTACCACTAATGATGGGTGACTGTTCCATGTATCTTATCACCCTACTCACTCAGTAAAGTAAAAATGTAGAAAGTATGTTACTTTGTGTAGATTAACTGGTTTTGATTTGCAAAGATAGGACAAGTTGCCTGAGAGGTTTGGAGCCGGAGATGGACATGCTTCTAGCCAGATCAGAAATGACTGATTCTAAATTAATGCCAGTTTAGACAATTGCACATATGTTTTAGGTAAATTATTGCTAAGCTGTCCTTAATCTGTTGCCAGTATTCTGTAGAAATCATTCTGGCACTCAATCACCAAAGAGAATGCATGAGTAGATCTAGCAAACTAGCTATTTCAAACTGGACACCAATGGAATCTAAATGCAGTGTTTCATTAACACATTTTGGTTGTATGTACAACTCCATAATCAAACTCTGTGTAACAATTTCCCATAAACCCACTTGGCACTTGATTCTTGTTGCATGTACAATTCTTAGGTTCCACAATGTAAGTGGTTGATCCAATAACACTTCTAATAGAGGGACTGTTTAATGTTCCAGACAGCCTCACCAAAATGCATATAAAGTACTTCTTTGAGTATGCAATATGCACTTTTTAAAGAAAAAAGCACTTAGGAAGAAGCTGCAGCTTCCTTGCTTCACGGTTTGATAGTTCTTGTCACTGATTGGCTGCTGGAATGCACATGCAGAGGTGTCCGCCAAGCCAGAGCTGGAGCTACATAGAAAATAGGGTTGGAAATGGACAAACGTTAGGCACGCAGCAATTACCCGTGGCCTTTTCTTCCAGAAAATGTGCTTCTTTTTGATATTTTGATACAATTTGCAGATGACCTTGTCAAGTGCACACATAGCAAAAAGCCCTTGATACGGAATTGTCTGACTGATCTTTCTTGACAGTCTTTTGCCAAAAATAGAAAAGAAATTGATGTGAGTAATCTTTTGTTGAATCTGCTATTTGCTTTAGTTAATGACAGCCATCCACATAGGCCTAACATAGGAAGTGGCCCTAGGCATTTTAGATTTCTGCCAGTTAGGCATGACCACGAACACGGAAAGCTATGATAAAATACCAGTTGGAGAACCACAGTCGTCCAGTCTTGCTCAGACATTTAAAAGCCAGCTCTACAATAGTACACCATGTCCGATATGGATGTGTAAGAGTTCTTTCCCTACTGTACCTGCAAGTTTTAATATTAATATTAAATATTAACCCTTTAAAAACACCTCATTAAGATGCTGGGCCTGACATTCACCATTGTGCTAGACAAATGGTTCTAGCACTGGTTCTTCCTAGCTCAGGAATCAGTGGCGTGACACTGAGGTTGTCAGGACCCTGGTAAGCAGGTCGGGTAGGAGCCCAGTAGCAGGGGATACAAGGGGTTCTGTTTGCACCCCACGATGCATGACGGTAAGTGATGTGGTACGGACAGGCGAAATAACACACAGCACAACAGAATACGGAGGAAAGGTACTGTATTGATATCAGATATGACCAGCAAGTAAAGGCAGTAGTCTCTAGGCAGGAGGCCCACTTGCGGGGCACACGGCAGGTAAGCCCTCTTGCGGGGCACACGGCAGATAAGCCCTCTTGCGGGGCACACGGCAGATAAGCCCAATTGCGGGGCGCAAGGCAGGTACAGGAGCAAGGCAGGTAGACATAGGCAGGTAGCACACGGTACAGGGCCAAAGCAGAGCGGTCCATGCACTTCAATGCAAAGGCCCTGACTAAAGGGCAGGGCAGGTTAATAAAGGCAGGTTCCACTCAGGTGATCAGACTCAGCTGACCTGGTAATCCGATCCTGAGCACTCCAGAGGGAGGGGAGGGTGGCCACTAGTGGAAGCAGCAGGACATTACAGCAAAATAAATCATCCATGTTCCGGGCTAGTAGGGTGAAACCCTGACATATCCCCACCGCTAGGAGCAACCTCTGGGTGCTCGTAGGACTGCATATAGCAGTAGTGTCACCGTCTGTGGCGGGACAACCTAGTTCTGGCACGTAGCGCTTCCTCAAACACATGCTGATCTTCACGGCGTATGACAGTTCCATTGGAAGCCACTACACGGTCTGGTGGCAGCGCCTCAGGTGTGCTGGCCTGGGTGTTCCGGACCTTAGCCACTGGTGGCACAGATGCGAACGTCGCAGTAAGTACAGAAGTCGGACCAGGCAAGCATTCGCCAGGGGATAGGAATACCCCCTGTACACTGTATCCCTCTGAGTGGTGTTGACTAATACCGGGACTGGACTGTGTGGAGGCAGGAATGGAGGAACGCCTACCAGCCGTTTGATCACGCAGATGTTGCTCATAATACTTTAGCTCCTTTCTGTGCATGATTGTCCCATCGGTTGCTAGGACATAACCAGGAGCCCCAAGGGAGTGTCTTGCGGTTTGGAGTCTCCCGTTCCTACTCCTGTGAGTGGTAGGAGTGGTGTTCCTGACCGCACAAACAGCTGGGGGGTTCATATCCATTGATGTGTCTGTTACATCCGCCTCAGATGACACACTGTCCATATCAGACCACTCGGGTGCGTCAGACAAGGACTGGAGGTCATCTGACATTACGATGGAGGGCGTAGGATTCTCAGGTGCTGAGGACTGGTTAACCTCTGCATTACCTGTCTGTGATTGCGACAGGGAATGCTCCTGCTTTGTGACATTGCTGGCGTCATATGCAGGTTCCAGGGCATGGGGTTTCTCGATGTGAGTTGCAGATGGTTTGGCTGGTTTCAATGGACAATATGAAATCCTATGACCAGTCTCTCCGCAATAATAGCATAGGTTATCTACTTGCCTTCTTTGTTTTTCCTCCTTGGTGAGTGGCTCACGCTTGTAGCTCTTCTTAGGAGCCTTCTTGCTTTTGGTCTCTGTCTTGGTATCACCATGGTCGGGTTTTAAAACAGTCCGTACAGATATACATATCTGGAGAAGACATTCCGCCAGCAATTCCAGTACTGCAGGTATCCCCGCGGACTCCTTGTATTGGCCTTTGCATTCTGTCAGGACCCTGGTAAGCAGGTCGGGTAGGAGCCCAGTAGCAGGGGATACAAGGGGTTCTGTTTGCACCCCACGATGCATGACGGTAAGTGATGTGGTACGGACAGGCGAAATAACACACAGCACAACAGAATACGGAGGAAAGGTACTGTATTGATATCAGATATGACCAGCAAGCAAAGGCAGTAGTCTCTAGGCAGGAAGCCCTCTTGCGGGGCACACGGCAGATAAGCCCTCTTGCGGGGCACACGGCAGATAAGCCCAATTGCGGGGCACAAGGCAGGTTCTGGAACAAGGCAGGTAGACATAGGCAGGTAGCACACGGTACAGGGCCAAAGCAGAGCGGTCCATGCACTTCAATGCAAAGGCCCTGACTAAAGGGCAGGGCAGGTTAATAAAGGCAGGGCTTCACTCCGGTGATCAGACTCAGCTGACCTGGTAATCTGATCCTGAGCACTCCAGAGGGAGGGGAGGGTGGCCACTAGTGGAAGCAGCAGGACATTACAGCAAAATAAATCATCCATGTTCCGGGCTAGTAGGGTGAAACCCTGACAGAGGTCTATTCACTGAAAGGATTGCTCACCAAAACCAGAAGACTCGCCAATTTTTGTGAAATAGTTACGCACAAGAAAATTACACATTCCTTGCATGCTCAAAACCGTAAATGTTTATCTAAATCTTGAAAATCTTTGACAAACCAGCAGTCAAGACCAAGGGCCATTATTTCATTTTATTGGAATATTTCATATTTTTCTTGTGCTTGAAACCGCCCTCTTAAAACAAATTACTGCATGAATTTCCATAACAAAATAACATAGTGTGAATTTTTTATTCAAATAGGTACCCTTTACATTTTTTTTCTTACATTTCCTATCCTCTATTTATATTAACTGACAAAATGTGTATCCCATTGCAATAAAGTGAATGAAATAAGTCACAATAAAAAAAAATCAATTTAATGTCGACTTATACATTATAAACAAAACGCTATCATGGTGCAAATTGATGTTAATGGCTTTTACCAGTGTAAGTTAGTGCAAAACTATTATGTATGAAATAGCCCCAGGGATATGGAAATGTATCTATTAGGGTTCCTTGACCTTCAGCTCCAGGTATCCTCTGTTGTGTTTCCAACACATAGCTAATAAAACTAATCTTTATGTGAAATCTGTTAAAAGTAGTGTTATTGTCCATAGGCTTTTAATGCATATTTCCAAAGAAAAGTATAGCTTTTATATTTTTTGGAAGGCCTTTGGAGAAAGGTTGTCCATTTACATTATTGTCTATCAAAAGGAATGGATCATTAAACAATCTCTTAGTTGCCTTCTCCACTCTCTAATTTGTTTTTGTTTAATACAGTCTATACTTGGAGGTCTTTTTAATGTTATGTAGCTACTTCAAGGATGCCAGTGCCCTTTTTTTTCAAGTCCTCGTAATGATTATTTTACTATTTGCTATTTTGTGGTTATTGGTTACTGTGCATCACAAGCCCAGCTTGGCTGAACGCTGTATTAACGGACAGTGAGTGTCTCTCAAATAGGAAGGAGGCTTTGTTCTACTTTTGTGTTGTTATTGAATTGTGCGTGTTTTCATTTAGGACAGCATCATGTACGTGGCATTTTGTTTTATCCTCTACAATTGTCTTAATCCTTTTTTTTCCAAGTGTGGATGGCAAATAAATTTATGTCGACTCATTGTCCAGATTCTTTGTAGACATTTCATTAAAATTTCAACGGTATCATTATGATGGTTACTGATCAGATTCTCTTTCTATTCTCTAATGAACCTTCCCCTGATGGAAAAAAATTCAGTCTTTCAACCATCCTTGCGTGGCTAACGATGGGTTTGGTAGAGAAATTGAGCATTAGCATTGATGGGGACCGTTGAATCATTGAAAATGGATCATTGAGCACATGAGCTCCTAGACCAGTTGTCCATGGTCCATTGTCAATCAGAAATTACAACAGTAGAAACTATTTGGTGTTTCTGGCTAAGCCTTTGCATTTCTATAGACAAAGAGTAAGTAGTGATTATTTTTGGAACAAACCATGCTCATTGGACTATATGACATTGCAGTTTATTCACTAAACATTTTATCCCAACAATGTGAAGTATGGAACATTCCCACCAGATTTCTCCACAGATTATGTGAGTGTTCGCTATGGACTGGTCAACTCAACCCTTTTAACAAGACACATTTATGACTGATGGCTCTTTATGTTGAGCTGTCGGCCAAGAATGTATTTTTTTTTTGCTGTTCTTTAACTTTAATGTAGTGATTAACAAATCATATTGTTACAATTCTTAAAATCGACATTTCATATATTTGGTTGGAGTGATTTTGTGTTTAATGGACGATTCGGTATTGGAAAGGTATTCTGCGTATACAGGTATTAACTGTACACGTCGCTTAACTCGCTTGTGGAAAACAAAAAGTGAAATAAGAAGTTGTCCACTTTTTTTTGCAGTTTGGGTGGTAATCTGAGAGCAATAAAAACTATATTGAGATACATATTTAAACAAAAAAGCAGATGTCAGAGTCTCTACGTCCGCAACAGTGGGCAGACTAGATGGGCTGAATGGTTCTGATCTGCTCTCAAATTCTTATAGGTCTTATAGGGTATGAATACTAAATTCTAGGCTGAATTTATATTTTAGTAGGAAAATTCTGGGTTTCTATAACATTCCTGAAATGTGCTACCAGGTTACATGTAGTTATGATATCCTAGTTTTCTCTGAAATATAACGTGCTGGTGACTTATATTTTTAAAGTGCCTCGATAGTAATCTCTTAATGTTGCATGGCATGTTTGCATGCATGCCTGTATGTCTTTGCTAGCTTAAATTTTTACCAACGCAACCTCATGCAACCTTTTTTTTCTTAAAAAGAACCCTTTTTATATGAGAATATACTATTATTGCCCTATCAAGACTATCAACCCTATTGCGAACAAAGACATTTTCAGCACTGCTCCCCATCCAGACTTGGAATCTATATACTGTATTAATATTTCTTGCAACCAGAGTGAATAATGAGTATGCTAATGATGCGTTCACAGCTCGCCCTAATCACCTTGATTCCCAAAAGCATAATGGCACTTAAGATTTCTGACCCTTTTGTAAATCGTGGTTCCATAGGGTATTTGAAATTTTTTTCTTTCTTTCAAGGGAATGAGGTTAATTATGCATTTCCCCCTGCTGTTTGTGAGAGGCAAGTAATATTAGGCGAGAAGTCAGTCGTTTTGTCAGTCGTAAAAGGTGATGTAAGCATTTTTGTAATGCAGTTATTTTTCTTTTCTGTCGGGAAGAAGTGCTGTATTCAATCTCGCATGTTATGACTTTTGGTGCCCAGAGGGCAGCCAGATGAGAGAGCGAGAAGACCTATACAAAACCATGTTCAAATTAGACTCCAAGTGATGGTTTTCCAGGTCAGCAGGGAGATTAACAATATAGATTTTCACTTGGGACCAGGACAGAAGCAGTTCCAAGGAAGAATCAGCTATGTGTTTTATTGAGCATTCTAGAGATTTTCAGTACTCTGCTATAAGGTGCCTTTTATTTTAGCATTAAAGCAGGACTGCAGGAGAACTCCTTGATAATGACCATGCATGAAGGGGCAAGCCCCTGTGAGCTACTGCATGGTGGACCTAGTGGACCCTGTATAACACTCTTACTTAGTGGGTCTGCTTCTGTATAATACTTCTATTTTGGATGATTAGTTGTAATCCAGTGAGCAAAAAAAAAATATTCCTTGCCCAATCCAGGTTTGTATTCTATGTAACATATTCTGTTGAGTATTTGAACTTTTTAATTGGTTTAATCACACATGCTCATGAAGGTGTCTACTGTCGTCCTCAGAAACCATAGCCCAGTGGGAGTATCGTATTGAGAAGACAATGAAAAACAACCTAAATCACACATGCTTACACTCCTTGTGAGTGAAATTGTATAATATAATCAATACATAAGTAGGAATAGCAGCAGCAGTAATACATATGTGTGCGTCAAGTCTTGTGTAACATTTTTTTATATTTGTTTTCTACCTCCAAAGTTAATCTCATTTTCTTCGATGAGCACAAAATGTGCCGGTGAGTCAACAGAATCTTTACAACGTCTTAATGATCAGTCATGCCTTTGTTTCTGTATTTTAGCATATTGCTTGTGTCAGTCTTTCTCACTGAACTTGTAGAATATTATCATGTATTATTTACAATATTGATGTAATATTTCATGTGAACGGGGGTAACTATATGTGACTGCATCCCTAGTTCATTGCATATTTACAGCAAATGTTTAGTGTTGACCCTTAATAACTAAAAATACTTTTTTCTTCCTCCTTTAATATGAAAACCAGATCACTAAATGTATAAGCGGCTAGTGATCCCTATATATGTTATTCATTTATATCCCTTCCCTAGAATGCGGTATCACCAAGAATGTTAGTGACTTGCTTTACTCATGGTGAGGGGACTTGAGACCTGCAGGGTTCATATGAAAAACAATGGTCAGTTCTTGGAAATCTGAGAGGTCCTCTTCGGTGTCTGTCCTCCATCAAAGAACATCCAACCTGGCCACCCTTTTATGTATTTTGTTATCAGTTACGGCAGATGGAGACATTGATTTCGATTCAGAGATTTTATGATTTGGTGTAGTTTTTATTTATTTTATATTTAATTCACATACATAACCAAAACTATAAACCTAATCTTCTTTACGAAAGCTTTGACCTTTCCAGTTCTTACTTTATTTTGGTAGATATCTGAGCTGCAGTAAATTTTGTTTATTGCCTCCTGTACATAAAAATCATTGCACGTAATCACAGACACAGCGTAATCCCCAGAGAGGCCGTGTAGAAATCTACGCACGGGGAATAGTGAAATGTCACGTCTGAACTGGCACGGGGGCTATATTACACCAGTTAGATGGTGCCTTCTCATTAGCAATACTGATGTGAATGCTGCAGCGTAATCATAAATTCAGTGCGGGATTCTGGTTGAAGTTGAATTCATTCTATGGGATGATCTTACCTTTTCAGAAAGATATTTCAATTTTGCTTCTAAATATTGTAAAAAATATTTACAAAATACAGTAAGTCTAATTTATTTCTAATATATAATTATTATTATCACTTATTTTGTAGTGCCTGTTTGGATTGTAAGTATTCCTTTATGTTGGCGTGATCACGTAATTCATTTCCCCCTGTTGGCTCGTGTAAGCGCTTGGTATGACGCAGTTCCTACTGTGAGGGGGGCTCTACAAGCCGTATACTGCAAACGTGTGTGCAGCTAAAGCCTAATAAGCAACATAGCTCATGAATAAAGCATAGCAAAGCACCATAAAAAAAGAAGCATCCATTGGGATGTTCATATTTCTGGTATAGTAATTCATCTACCCATGGATGATTTGTTCGCATTCTGGTGATGGTTAAGTTCCAGGGAATGGCTTCAAATGGAGAATATATGGGGGAAGGGCATCATTAGTAATGGAGATTTATTTAGTAACTATTTTAGTAACTATTTACAACATATATATATATATGTAGTTATGTTTTTTGGTTTTCTTCTAAACTTGAGAAGTAACAGACACTATTACAGACCAAGCGTTCCTTCAATGCGTCGTCTGACACCACATTTTGTTTTAAATACATGTTAAACTAAGAATTCTGAACCACAAAGAACGTTTGACCAAGAGAGACCCTTCTGAAGAGACCCTTCTGAGTTAAGTGGATTTCTTTAATTTGCTTTCAACATGGTTTCTGATGAAGGAAAAAGCAATTAGCCCTGGTGACCACATTTGTATTTATACTTAATCATCATTTACAGTAAATGGTGAAAATCATTTTTTAGACAAGTATATAGTTTTGCTCGGCATTGCCTTTTTAGTTATGTTCTAGCACCGTGATTAAGTTTGAACTAAAAATGGCATTTTGAACCTATATAATAAGTTCTGTGATTAAAACATTAATTTTTGGCTATTGGAATCAATTTGTATTTTTCAATATATTAAAAACAAATGAGTAAATATGAATAGATTTCAGATGGACCAGGGAAGAAACACGAATGTTATAACATCATTCCCTGCCTCTCATTAAACAAACCCCTGGCTTGGGGTGGCAAGCACTTATTATTTGGGTTCTGGTTGGCCTGGTAGAACCTGTGTTCCTTGTTGGGCCCACTAAATATGTCCCTAAATTAGCCATTTTGGGGTAGTGGATGTACCCTTTGTGTTCGTTTTCTTTTTGTTCCAATCGCATGCACAGTGGCTGATCTCATTTGTGATTCTTGTAGTAATCTGGGACGTTATGGCAAACATATTTCATTACAGTCCTTTAAAGTAATAAGAATAATAGTATTTTTTATAAATCACACATAATATTGGCAATGGGATTATAGAACGCCAATATAAAGCATCCTCTTAATATTAATTTGACCATAACTGTCATGGTTTTAGTATGAGATTTTGCTTATTTCTTGGTTCTAATTTTGGAACTATTGCTTAAATGGGTTTTCAGTATGCAATTAGTTTAATTTTTGTCTATAATTTATTGTATTCAGTTCATCTACATACTGGGAAGTGGTCGCAAGGAGCAAAGCCAGGTCCCCAAAGGATCATCTTTAGCATTAAAGCTCACAGATCACATTTGTTTTTAAAGTATTTCTTTGGCAGAATTGTTTAATTATTAATAAAATCTAGGGTTTGGGATGTGCGATTGCTGTGAAATAACAATTATACAGTGTTTTTTGATATATTGGGGGATAGACACTATTACGAATTATAATCAATTGCATCTTACGAGTTCTGGTCCTCCAAATGTCATTGGAAATAACTAGAAAAGTGCTGCAATGCGATACAAAGAATTTGATTAAAAATGTGAATGGGGTCTTATTAGAAGACCTTGATTTTGAAAAATGGGCTTCCTTTTTTCTACACGGCTTTAGGCTAAAGCTTTTCTAAAAGAAAATCATTTATCTACAGCTCGGTGTGGCTTAAGGACATTATCAAATGATTCCTGGCCATGAGGAACCATTACTAACTACTATAATGATTACTATATTTACTATTTTTTTCCTTTAATCACAGGTGGTGTGTTATGGAATATTAGTGGTGCCATTTGCTCAAAATACTTAAATTTTATGTGTTGTGTCAAGTGTGAATAGTTCTCTTTATAAGTTTTAGAATATCATTTACCAGCTAGTTATCGGCGTGAGCGTTAAATAATCTGGTAATTAGATATATATAGTAAATTATTATTAGAGTATTACTAGTATCTTAGTATAATTATTAGTTACTTATAACTTCAAGTGCCAAGCATTATTTTCTATTATTGCCAAGCAAATATATAAATGACATGGTCTTGGGGCAGATGACCCTTTTTCTCCATTGATAATAACCCCCTACAGACATTAATGTAGCCCACAAAATACCCATGATTTTCTTCATTATTCTTTTTAGTTGTTAACTTTGTGTGTCAGAGAAGTTACTTTCAACGGATTAAATTCTCATCATGTCTTTTAATTAAAACTGTAGGTGAATCAAATTACATTTCTGTGGTTCATATACCAAATGTAGTCATGTGCCAGAATATACCCCCTTTAATCCAGAGCATGAGATCACCGAGCTGTGACCTTGAAAACCAAATTGAGTATTATCTACATCCTTCTTCGTCCCACTGAAGTCATCACATGCCATTCCTCTTTTGAGCTTTTTTTTCCTCCCTTGGACACCCACTTAAGAAACAAAACGTTCAGCAGATCTTGGTAATTCCTAGTGAGGATCGGTTTAATTAGATCCCCTCTGTCTGGGAGTTCGCAGTCTAATGAACATCTGTCTCGGCATTTGGGTATTTCCTATGGCCCTAGAATTAACACCAGAAAAACTCCACCATTATCTAAAATAACAAAATGCCAAACAGCTGGGTATTGCGATGAAGGAGTTACGTTGCCATTGGCTTAGGGAAAGTTTATTTTACAGCACACATTGGACCAGAACCTATGACAAGATGTTTTATTAAAGATATCAGTGCCACTTTTAAATTCATTACTGTCAGAAATTTACATCACGTAAAAAAAAAAAAATAATAATAATAATATACCTAAGACACGCAATAGTTTCAAGGCTGATCATGTAAACGGACCAGGTTGCGGAATAAAATGTTAAATGTGAAACCACAGAATTAACTTATAGTATAAATATATATATATATAAAAGCGGCTTTTTAAAATGTACATAGAAAACTGAGAAAGTTAAGTCATTTTAAATGCTTACATCTGATTGGCTCCCAGTAGGTTGTGTTTCTCATATAAAAACCTGCATTATGTGATCGTGGAGCAGACTGTTTTTTGTGTGAACTCCTAGCACATTCTACTAAATACGACCGTGTTGTCTTATCGCAACCCGACTGCTACGATACGTGACCTAGGGGCTTCTGTTTCAGACACTCTGTACTTCAATAAAACCCAACACTTACTTTCACATCTTCCTCCTTCCATCCACTATAGGAATTTTTCCTTTATCATGTTTGTGTTGACCTTTTTTTTATCTCTGGTAAGACAGCTGTACTTTTTAGAATGGGTAAAAATGGAGCTGTTAAAGGTTTTTGGATGGTTCTCAATCTTGTTTTGCTATTTTAAATGTTTTTGTTTGTTTTTTTTAAACCCAGAATATTTTAAATACCTACTAGATTAATGGTTCTGTTCAGATTTCTAATATGATTTCAAAGTTGTTATGCAAATGCATTAGTAGTCTACTAATATTTGCTATACTAAAATGTTAAGTCCAAGATATCAAAAGTCGGGAGGTAGGAAATGGTAGTACTGGTTAATATTTTGATACCACTCAAGTATTTCTGACCCAAACCCAAATTACTTTGTTCTTTCCCAGATGTTCCTCAATTCTAGGAACTCGGAGTGTTTGATCATGAGTATATCAGTGTTCTGCAACCCTAAACACCACAATCATATCAATATAAACAGCACAAAATGGGTTTATAAATGAAATTGCATGTAATTGACATTATTCATATGTGTGCCTTCCTCCATTACATACATAATGAAACGTGTTTCACAAAAACCTTGTTTCCTGGCCATGCCTGTAGCCACATTACAAACAAGGTCTGTACATTACTTATAGGGTATTACAGGTCTTTTCATTGGAAAATGCCAATCAATCAGAGTCCCAGGTTTCCAAAAAATGTAAATACAGTAAGGGAATTTAAACATGCATTGTATAGGTATATATAAATCCTTAATCTAAGTTGAGACCAAGGGCAAGGGTGTAGCTAGAAACCACAGGGCCCAGCACAACCATTGCCTCTCCAACGTTAGCAAGCAACATGTCCCATAGTGCCATCTTTGCTTCATGCAGGCAGCTTATCAGTACCATTTTTGCTCCCAAACAGCCTGCCTGTGACACCTTGCCCCAGCTTGACCCCAAACAACCGCCCTGTGTCATGATCGCCCCCCAAACAGCAGGTCTGTACCTTTTTTGTCCAACGTGCACTTTGGCTCACATACACTTACTCATACTCCTGAACACACATACTCATAACACACACTCTCCTACAAAAAAAAACCACACACATGGTAACACACATTCCATCTCACACCACCTACACAATCATTCTCACACAAAAACACTTACATACACATCTACATACACATCTATGCACACACACACGCACATTCATGCTTCTACATACAAACTTTTTCATATACAGATTCATGTTAACACTTATTTACACATACAGATTCGTGCACACATATATATAAAAAAACTGCTAAACCTCTTAATATGCTGATGCATAGTTTCTAGTTATGTTTATTATAAAAGTTATATTTTTCTTCAAGTGGCAAGGCAGCTTTAATTTATGCACCCTCAACATTATTGGTGGCTTACTGCTTAAAATTGCGACTTTCCCAATATAGCAAGACAGTGTTGCCATAACACTCCTTTCTGCAGATCATCTTCCACTGAATTATTACATAGAGCTATCTATCTTAATTTGTAATTGTAAGTGATTTTTTATTTTATTTTTAATATGATCTCTACCTTTGCCTGCATTTCACATTAAATACTTGAATGACAGGGTACTGTAAAACTCCTCACATCCTTGACGGTGGTTACAGCAGGTTATCAGCAGACACTTTAGAGGATGGCGTCCTTTGGGTCCACCATTCCAAAGCACAAGGCTGATCACCCACTGATTACTAGTTGAAATGAAGGCTAGTCTATGGAATACCCTGTTGCAGGCTCAAGGGCGTGTTGAGAACCTCCTATAGATGGAAAGGTGAGTTTATTGACTAGAATGTTTGTTCTTGAGCCTAGCACTTAATTCCCATCTGGGCTAGGTATTTTTTTTTAAGTTTTATTATTGTGCAGATGTGTAAAGGCATCAATTTAAATGAATCAGGTTTGCGAAATAAATGATCATTTAACGCTGTCATACATACCCACATAAATCAGCTAATCTAACATTGGTCAACAATACAATCCATGCCACCATCCACCAAGGGCATGTTGTCCATGTTCCTGTAACTGATAGAGCAGTGGACATTCAAGGGAGCTCCAGGTTGGCAAGACACTCCAGGTGAGCTACACAAAAATAAACTTGTAGTAAAAAGGTTGATAAAATTTCTGAATTTCATATTTCCATTTCCTGCTGACATCCACTGCCCTATGCCACCTAATTTTCTGATTCCTGCTACACCGTTTCCTATCACGATCCTCTGGAGTGATGTACACCTTAGATTGAGGTTTCTGTGGTTTTTGTGTAGTGTGGGCCAGGGGCGTACCTAGAGTATTTGGCACCTGGGGCGGATCCTGTATGTGACACCCCCCCCCATACACTTTTTAAAACTGCATAGCTTCTACCGTTATATACCGGCGCAGACACTGAAGGTGGTACAGCATTCCTGTTATTATATTGGCAGTGGTACAGCGTAACACTTATCACTATATACTGAGGCACACATTGACAGTGGTACAGCGTAATCCCTATCACTATACACTGAGCCAGGCATTGACAATAGTGCAGCATAACTCCTATCACTATATACTAAGCCAAACATTGATGTGATGTAGGCCTACTTCTTCATTGTCTGGCTTAGGGATGCCCTGAAACAAATTCTGGACTGAAACCGAAAATGCAGCATTTACGTGGCCGAAACCGAATATGACCCCCCCACACCATAAAAGAAATCTAACACTTTTATTTAAAGTAAGAAACACACCAAAATAGGACAAAACAATTAAATAACAATATTAATAATATATATATGTAACCAAAGAAAAAATGGGCACTCACGGGTCTTTGCAGTAAAGTGCATTAAACACTAGTTTATTTCAATCAGCACGGCCAACGTTTCGGACCACCTCCAGTCCTTTCTCAAGGCAAAGACCTGTGAGTGTCCATTTTTTCTTTGGTAACATATATCTGGCTATTTTTGGAGCACCCGGGCAAATGTATATTAACAATATTTCTGTGCAGCCGCTCCCTTTGGTTTGTATATATATATATATATGTTAACAATCACATAGGAATCACATTCCTATAATGCCTAGGCATACCCAGATTCCAGGATATACTGGCAGACTTGGCATGATAGGAGTATGATTGCCCTATCTACCCCTTCTCACTCCCTTCTGCCCTATCTACCCCTTCTCACTCCCTTCTCCCTATCTAACCCCTCCTAACTATCTACCCTCTCCCTCTTTGAAGTTCACTTACCTTTCAGGAGTCCTGTGGTGGGGGTGCAAGGC
>VKOC01006172.1:0-39342 GCA_009364415.1 Spea multiplicata
AATTATGGTCATACTGTTTATTATATGTTCAAGAACGTACAAATTACCAAGAGCAAAAAATTCAAATAAAGAAGGCTTTTAAATCTTAAAATAAGGTCTATGGAAAAAATGTTGTGTTTAGATTAACAATGTAAAAACCCCTAAAGGATAAGGTCTATGGAATGTTTACTGTTCATTACATCACTACATGTGTTTCTTTTTTTATTTCACCGTCAATGTTTATCAAAATAAAATAATGGATTTTGTCTCAAATGTATAGAGCAGGACTATTCAATAAAATTTAAGTACAACTGAGTTTGTAAACTTTTTGCGAAGCTTGGGTATGTATAGGATATATCCATCGTTCTGTGCCCAGAGAGATATAGGGTTAAAGAGCGAACAACGGAGCACTTTACCTTCTAGTCCGTATCTATCTGAAAATCTGAACTAAAAAAATGAACAACAAAAGAAGAGTTTTGACTGTACTGGTTACAAAGTATCTGATATACATACACCTGCAGGACTAGCTCCACCTAGTGGCCGAGCACTGGATTGCAGGGTTTATATTCCCTACCTCTCTCCTCTGTCAGTCTCATAATTGGCTGCCTGTATGTTTCATGATTCCGTTTAAGAATCTGACTTCAACCTACAAATCTCTCTCTCTATCTCTCTCTTTCTCTCTCTGCCTCTCTTTTTCTTATATATATTATATAATATAATAGTATATGATATATTCAGAACATAATCATGGTAAATATAAAACATGGTAAAACTTACTTTTGGAATAAAATATCCCTTAAAAGTGACATCTTTCGTAGTTTCATGGGGCACATTCAGCGGAATAATATCTGCGAATCTCTGTATTTCATGTATGACTGCATTAGTATATGGCAATAGTCCACGGTGATTGCAATTAGGCTGCGCTAGTCCTACTACTTGTGAAATTTCCTTCTGGACCTTTTCTAAATAAGAAAAAAAATATTTATTATTATGCATATTTATTACTGTCTCTTATACACATACAATATGCCAAAGGAACCCCCCCACCCCCGAAGCTATGAAAATAGCTAAAATTATTTGAAGTTGTTTTAAAATATTGAAATATTACTTTAAAAATATTGAACAGACTACACTCATTTATGAAAACTACTAATAGCTTTATCTTTTTGTCTCTCTTATACTTAAATGAAAATATAAATTTTTCATTGGACCTCCCATTTAATATTTATTTTGTTTATTTCAAAAGCGACATTAAGTGTAGGATTTGTTAAATGTGACAGGCTCGTTTTAATTCATGATATATTAATAAACACATAAATAACTATTGTATTAATAGTTTCGTTTTAGGTTATTCTGACTTGTATTCACTGGCTATGGCAAATAATGTATTTTCAGAGCTGACAACTATTACACGAAGATTCCCAGATAAGCTAGAAAATCTCCCAAATGCATAACTCAATATAAATAGATGAAACATTGACATCATATATTAATAACATTAAATGCTTTCTTAAAGCTTCATCTTGTATTTGTATCATAGACTCAACTACACATATAATAATATAATAGTGATATGATAAGGAATAATCATTAACAATAACATGTTTATTAAATATGCTAAAATATGATATTCGATTATAAAAAATCAATAAGAAATACCTTGGATTTCTGGATATTTAATCATAAGAAGTAGACCCCAGCGGAGGGTGGTTGATGTTGTTTCCATTCCAGCAGAAAACAAATTTCTTACTACAAAGATTAAGTTTTCTTCATGGAAATACTTTTTCGAGACCTCTGTACCCTAAAATTAACAAGAGAATCATATTTTTTTCTTTTTTTATATGGCAATAGCCTATTAGGGAACACTTTTGTGTCACATGACAATTAAGTTGGCAAAGAAAAAAAAATTGACTAAAGTGGAGTATTACTATCCACTAGTGGATGGGGAGTGGATGGGAGGTGATGGTGGTGTATCCATGCTTCCTCGGTGTAGAAAGAAGAAACGAACCCCGCAAGGGAAAGCATGGCTTCTCCCGTAGGCCCTGCATCAAAACTAAAAGGTTTTCAGCTATGTCTATGTTAATTCTTACACCTATATATAACATGATAATAATTTTCTACTGGTGGGAGCTGCCATATTATTGCTGCTGTATCACATACTTTAAATACCTGCCCTAAAATAATACATTTGTGATAATAGCTTTACAGAGAAACTGCATGGCTGTAAACAATCGCTAGTGCCTCACTATGCAGGTAGAGTCCAGGAAGCTGGTTACCACTTCCTGCTTGGGCTAACAGTGGGATTCCGACGCATTGTCCGTTGAGGGATCATGGACATACCTGGGAACTTTCCGGGTTTTTGCGGGGTCTTGACACGCCTGCTCCCGCCTATTTTCCCTAGAATTATGGGTGTTTCCAGCAGACGTCAGTGGGATCGCCCCTGACATCAGCGGGACCGCCCACCGATGTACACAGGACCACCCACCGACGTACGCAGGACCGCCCGCTGATGTCAGTGTGCAGTCCTGATGTCAGTGTGCAGTCCTGGCCGCGTCCCGCAAGCCGGAGGCCAAAAGTTCCCGGGTATGATCATGGGAAATGAAAGACAATTAGCATAAAATGCCCTTGCTATGTCTTTGGTAATTGTCACAGCTAGTAAATCTAAATTAGAATAACAAAAACATTTAACTTATTAAAATTATGGATATATATCTAATGTAAGAGTTCCCCTTTTAAGCAGTTGGGTATAGAGCTCACAAAATGTCCTTTCATGTCTACCTTTTGTCAGCCTGTCCCCGAAAGGAAGCAGATTGATGCCCGCGGGGGTCAACATGGCCAGAGTGGGCCCTGACTTTGGAGCCAATTTTCGGTAAGTTGAGGGTGGGGTTTAGGAGGTAGTTACTTAAGGGGTTGTGACACGAGGCTGAGGGACATTTTGTAGTCACCTTACCCTGTGTTGTTTGTCCCACCCTCCCTCCCTGTTTGTTGTGCTAGGTTGGGGTATTTCTGCTTACCAGGCATCTAGGGGAGAGCATTTGGCGTTATTGGGATAAGGTTAATTGGGTGGGGGCTTGACCCAGAGATCGAGGGTACTCCAGTCATCACGTGACGTTGGAAGAAGTTAGCAGTGAGGATATATATAGTCACAAGTTTGAAAATCACACAAAACTAGTACCTCGTTTTGTCGAACCAGGAATGTATCAATGAAACTCCTCTGGTCGTCTGCATCTAAATTATTTAGATGCTGGACAAATTTGCTTTTAATGAAGGCACAAAGTTCTTTCACATTTTTCATAATAGTTTGATGGCTTCCAGGAAGAAATCCGAAATACGGAAATACATTATATATCTATAAAAATGAAATAGGAAAAAGCAAGTAAGGTGGAGACATCAAAACTTCATCAACAAAGCCCTTATTGGTCACCGTCTAAGAGCAGCTTGAACAGCAACCTGTATATTCGTGAAAATACAGTTTTTTTATTAGTTGAATCATGTTAAATATTTCATTATAATAATGGAATGTTAATAAGACAACCATTTTGTTGCTGAGAGTCACTAATCTAGTAGTCACTAATCTTTTGTGGTGGGCTATTTAAGGGCTAATATGTAATTTTGAAAATCCCCAGGTATGCTGCATAGGGCATGTGTAGGGGGTAATAGTCGTTTCACTTTTATTAAATCTTTGTTTGGGCTCCACATCTTATACAGCATGAATCCAGCAACATCTTGAAAACAATAGTCTCTTCCTTATATTATTCTATGCCAATAATGTTTGATATTTGGGAAAGATTAAATTGCTAATTTTTCCCAAACTAGAGCAAAAAACAATAGGAAACCAGTATTTTTTAAATTACAAAAGAGCTAAACTTCAGAACATGGTCAAGGAATGGTTTTAATTGATTGTTCTAAATGTCCATTTTGCCTTAAATCTGTTTTTTCGTGCACATAAATATTACCGAGACTGACGGAGCTCCCAGAAGTCTCACGTTCTCATTGACCAGACTTAAGAGGTTTGTAAATGTCTGGTCCTCATAATCCATGCGCTGACCAAGTAGGATGGCAACTATAATATTGGCAACTGCTGCATTCAGTATCATAGTGCACTCAAAGGGTTTACCTGTTAATGCCAAATTAAGGACAGCCATAAATACATGGTAAAGAATACAGTTAAGAAGATAGTAATGGACATCTAAAAAAAAAGGGAAACACATATGACATCATCATAGATCCACATCTATAGATATTGCGGAAGGTATGGAATTACGGTAATTGAAACTACAGACGCTAGAAGCATATACATTATGTATAAACGTAAAGGGGAATAGGACTTTGGGAAGTAAGTGTAGCTGTTGCTTTGTTCTGTTCTATTCAACCAACATTTGTAGTGTTGAGACCAGATGGTCTGGTTTAGGAAAGAGTAATACTATGTGTGCAAATGGGTGATCTTCTCCTTTCAATTAATGTTTAGCTCAATATGAACAGTAGCATGGACTTTCCTCGGGTTTCCATATCTTGAGGGTCAAGTCTAGATCTGTCTCAACTCCAGCTTGATTCATACCATGCCACAAGTAGGCATACCGACTTCTTTGTGTGCGGCAACTTTGACCATCTTATCATTCTTTTCTATATTCCCCCTTGCAAAAAGCCTTTCACCATTATACATTTACTATACCTTTTAATGATTCAAAATGTCTCAGCAAGTGGCCACCTTCCTCATTGATTTTCTCCTCTATGCCGCTCTTCCCCATTCCAAAGTCACGTAAGGTTGTGATAGTGAACCTTCTCATCACCTTCCAGTTTTCTCCTTGTGAATGAACAAGTCCTAAATGACAGAATTAAAGGTTTAGGAGAATGGGAAAAATAAAGTAACATAATTAAAGAACCAACATTTTCCCATAATATGTATATATATATTATTATTTGCATTATATATTATATATATTATATATATTATGCAAAAGGTCCAAAAGGATTTGGACACATTTTTTCAGTTCTTATGGGCCATTCATTTTCGGAAAATGAACTACATTTCCTGCCTGTTTGTTTTATATGAAAGTCGGGGATCATTTTAAGTTTGGGAATTACATTTGTTGTCCTACGCCAACATTTACTCAAACTCTCTTAGAGCCTTGCTCTCTCATATTCTCATTTTCGTTCACTCTCTTTCATGCTCTCTGCATGTCCCCCTTGTCCAGTTGTTGGAGAGGAGATCAACAGAAGCTCTGTCATTTTGGCGGAAGTTTACATTAGGTTATCTTAAGGCAAATGGCGAAGCTCTACGTCCTCTACCCTGTCTGTCCCATTGGGGTTGAAGACGTCACTGGATGCTCCGCCATTTTGGTGCAAGTTTCCACTGGGAGGTTATGTCCATGGAGATGTGGATAAAGAAAAAGAGAAAAGAGAAGAACAAGAAGATGAAGGACAAGAAGATGCGGGGCACGGAAGCGGAATTGGGCGGCAGAGAAGATAGCGAGTCCTGCAGAGTGAATTGGGCGGCAGTGAACGAGTTCATAAACGTTGGATGAAACAGCTCATTGCATATGAAGTCGATATATGTAATGTATTGAGCGGAGATGCAGTGACAATCTCAAGGCAACTTAAGCCTCTAAACTTGCTTCATATGAGTAGTGTACATAGTATAGGAAAAGAGAGGGGAGATCTGTGTATTTCAGAAACAGATTTCCATTACTTGGTTCTCCTCGAGGCTGCATGCTTGCTGGCTCTCTATGGTGCAGAACCGCAAGAGAGCCAGTTATAGAGATAAAGAAAAATTAGAGCTAAGAAATGTAAGAACAATAGATCATTATCAAAAACGAGAGGGCCAGAGACTAAGATGTAACCTGAGTGACTAACCTGACTCTAAGACAAGACCAAGGACTAATTAAGGTAACATTGGCAGACAAAATGGGCTGAATGGTTCTCATCTGCCATCAAATTCTATGCTTCTATGGTAATCTGTTTTTTAGGTTTTTGCTAAATTGAAAAGACAATAAAAACAGTACAAATTCAGCCATTGCCTCATATTCTCTTTACAGAGAATTAACTTTAAAAGTCACGTAAGGCCACCTAGAACAACAATGTTGGACCGTGACACGTGAAGCCTGTGCCCAAGGGTTAGGAGGGACGATATGTATCACAATTTTGATCATGTGATATAACTTGTGACATAAAATCTATTTTTATATGAATATATATTATTATATATTTTACTGCTTTTACTTCTCATTGTATGTGCAGTTTGTGTTAATTCAAATATCCATAATGTTTCCTAATACTGCATTCACTGTGTTCCCTTTACATAGTTAAATGTTTCCATCACTTCTCTCCTTTCTCTGCTTTTCTCCAAGCTACACATATACAGTTTCTTTAGTCATTTCTTTTCCTGCAAACCATTCCTCTTCTGAACTTTCTCAAGCGTATCAATATACTTCTGGAAACACGGTGTCCCGAATGCTCTAGGTGTGAGGTCTGACCAGAGATTTGTAAAGCGGCAGAACCTCATGCCTCCTCTTGCTACTAATGCCACTTGCCATACAACTCAGCACCCTGCTTGCATTCCTCTTCACACTTGAATTGTATTTTTCTTTATTCATTAGATTTTACTTTAAGTAATAAATCAATACACGTAGGTGTTCTTATACAATACAAAGTCACGTAATTAAATCAAATTGAATTGCTATTGAATATGAAGTCATCTTCATCAAGACTTATCTTGTTCACACTTGACCTTTATAGAATAGATCCTTCTGTCCGTCTTTGCTCCCCTTCTCTCATGTATCAATATCCTTCTCTCTTTCTCACTCTCTCTCTCTCTCTCTCTCTCTCTCTATATATATATATATTTATTATTTATATATATAGTTCTAGAATTGCCATCGTGGAGAATTGCCATTTTTATGTTTTGTTTTCTCTTATAAAATAGGTTGGAATGGATATGTATAATCCTCTTATATCATTTCCCTGGCTTGATTGTTTTCTTAATTGTTGAGGTATTGTGTAAATGAAGATCTCGTACATACAGCCCAGTGGAAATTTGTTAATTCATACTTGACAAGTGATATCCCTGAAAACTAAAGAATAATCATTCTTTAGCCTGTAGTACTTGGGAATATGGGGCGACTATTATTCCCGGTGCAAAAAAAAATCAGATATCTACAAGTTATTTGGATTTCATATCAATCTTTCATTCGTTACTGTATTCTTTGCATGAAATTGTGCACTAAAGCGAGTGTTTGATCAACATTGAAAACCTTACTATTTAACAAAACAAAATAACTGATGTGGATTTTTGAACAGTTGCTTTTGAATTATAATATGCCATTGGATTCAAGAGGCATTTAGCAGACAATAACCAGGACAGGGAGAAACCAGGAAAGGAAGTTTTATTTAGTGGTTGGTGCCCTGAAAACATGGACGCCCGCTTTATGTCAATGGCCAAGCTTTGTGGGTAAAACAGATGATGTTTGGGAATAGAAATAAATGAACTTACCCAACCCTTTGTCCATCTTTTTAAATATCGGCAAAATCAACCTTTCCCCGAACTCTTCAGCATGGTTCACCAGAGCATCTTTTACGGTTTCGTATCCAGCCAGGACCACCATTTTTTTCATGCCCATCTGAACGCTGAACACGGGGCCATAGGTTTTGGATAGCTTGAGCGTAAGAGAGTATCAGAGAATAGTAAAATGGAAAGTAGCATTTTGACAACAATGATGTTTATTGAATTGAGTTATGTTAGAGAAGCCGATATCAAGAAGTGCGTTCTACCCGAAACCAAATCTCATAACCTCTCTGGTTCTCGCCTGAAGACCGCGGGAGTGGTGCGGAGACGCCATATCACATTATTTTTTCTGCGTTTGGGGCTAGTCCCAAAGACCGAGGGCATCGGGCAGCCAGAGCCTGGATGTTCCCAGGAATGCAAATAGGCCTAGGCCCCTAGCAATAGTTCCAAGAGAGCGTCAGGCTGTTGGCCACCAAACCAAAAACCAACCACCCAATCGGGCCATCAGGCTTCCTGTTCACTGCTGCTCAATGGGAAGATCTTTGTATCGACTCATTTCGCTTGCAACGCTGCCCAGGGTCAGACCTAGGGCGGCATCAAATATAAATACCTTACTTCAGATTTATATATGGCAAAAGGTGGCAAAACTTGAAAACCTGAAAAGAGAGTGAAAGAGAAGAAGGAGAACAAGACAGGAGAGAGAGAGAGAGAGAGAGAGAGAGAGAAAGAGAGAGAGAGAGAGAGAGAGAAGTAGAAGAAAGAAAGAAAGAAAAAAAGAAAGAATGAGGAGGAAGAGATGAAAGAAAGGGAGAGGGAACGACAGAAAGAAAAGAAAAAAGAGATAGAGAGAGAGAGAGAGCTGGAGTAACAGATCAGGTGAGTGTGTGGTGCTCTCGGTTTGTGGCCCAACAGATATTTGCTTGGCATGCAAGTTGAGGCCTGGGGAGAGGAGAGAGAGAGAGCAAATAAAAAAAAGAGAGAGAAACATAGAGGAGAAGAAAGAAAGAGAGAAAGAAGGAAAAGAGAGAGAGAAAAACATTTAATGACTTGGCCCATATGCTATTCACTAAAAAAGGTGTTAAGTGGGAATATCGTATACATTAGAACTCGCTTTCATTCATTGTTTTCATTCACATGGCTTATATATATATATATATATTGTATGAAACTCTACATTATACATATATAACATGAGCAAGGATACGTATAGGATGTATGGTATTGGCAAATTTTAGCACCTAACAGGGTTTGTTAAAGGCCTTGGATAAACCCAAAGATGTAGCTTTTATCCCCAATTTGCTCAGCTTTTGTGCCACATGCTGCAAATTACGTGGTTAATATTTATTAAACATCTGGCCCTAGCTAACTGTGAGACCGAAAAAACATCATTCTAGATCAACAACAAAAGACAAAGGTCAAAACATCCGAGGGAGAGTATGTTAAGGTTCAATATCATTTTCACAACAGAAACTGAAATAAATGTAACAAATAAACAGAATTTCTATAGATATACAACAAAAATGGAAATATAAATGTAATTTCAGCCAGTGCACGTAAAAAGTCCTGCACTAAAAAGCAGAACACGATGGGAAATCTAATCCAGAATCTTGCATTTTTGTGGCTTTAAATAGAACACCTGTCCTTTTTCTATGCCTTAAAATCTGTGTCCAAATTCTGGAAATCAACCAGTATTTAAACCTTTACGTGGGGCTTTGGATAAAAAATACAAAATTAAGTACAAAGTAAATAAAAATGTGTATCTATTATGTGTATATGTTTGATATCCATTTTTGTATTTAAGGAATAAATGTATTTAACAGTTCTATTTTCTTTCTTTTTTTCTCTCTTTCTGTCTTCATTCTATATCTCTTTCACTATTCTTTTTCATTCTCCATGCTTTCTTTCTTTTTCATTCTTTAACATTCTTTCTTTCTTTTTTCCTTCCCTCACACTCACTCCCTGTCTCGCTTTCTAGGGAGTAGGGAGTAATATGAGGATAGACAGAGGGCTGAGTAATATTTTTAATTTCATATTTTTTTTTTATTAATGTTTGATAAACATTATTGGATTTTTGGATAAAAATGTATAACAGTTCTTTACTTTCTTCTATTTTGTATATCTTTATGCTATTTTTTTCACATTCTTCCATCAGCGTTTTTTTTTCGCTTCTTCACATTTCTTTCTTATTCTAACTTCCTCTTCCTTTCTCTTTTCTCTTTCTTGCTTTTGCTTTCTTTCTCTCTCATCTCTCTCTCTCTCTCTAGCTGTAAAGTCTGCCTATATTTCTCCCCGACTGACTCTTTTTGCCAATATTTATTACACTGAGGTGTTACAACTAAACCTGCAAAAATTAAAATCTAAATTAAAAATCTGATACCTTTTACTTTCTCCTTTTTTTCTGTCAATATCAAAATAATCCCTTACCTTTAAATAAGTCAGGTGAGGTTTTTTCAGATCTATGCAATGCAAATTTCCAATTAACGGCAGACATCTGGGGCCAGGGGGAAAATTCTTCAATTTTCTTGAATTCCATTTGCTCAAAATATTAAAAATATATAGTAACGTCAAACCTAGGACAACAAGCGTTGCTCCATGGAAAGTCAATTCCATTGTTTCTTTCAAAGAGAGTATGTGTTGTGTTAATCTGTGGTTTAAAGGTAAAACTGTGCTATATATGAGGTTTTATTTAAAATGCTCCTCCTCCTTTTTTTTCCCCTCTTGTTTAGACGAAACTGAAATTTGCCAACAGAGTAATAATTAAGTTTGCCTTTCCAGCCCTCACTTGCACTTTAATGCATCTGGTAGCCTTTTACATGTTTGTCTGGTAACCATTGGAAATGCGTGAGGGCATTATACAGAGTCCTCTCTTATACGCAGGCACTTTTTCCTCCAATCATCAGTCCGTGTGAGGGCAAAATGATGGCTCTTGTGGTGATGTCCTCTCCCCCATTGGAGGATCGGGGAGATGGCATCACCGCAGTTCACGTGAGGGCAAAATGATTGCGCTTGCGATGACATCCTCTCCCCTGATTGGACGCCATATTGCCCTCCGTTTTGGTTGGAATTGGTCGGCAGAAGAGGGCGTGATCAGCAGAGAAGGTAAGAAGCGTAAGAGAGTGTGAGTGAATGTGGACACTGGGCAACTAATTTTGTTCCCGATATACAAATCCAAAAACGAATGGACAGAAAAAAAACGAATGGACAGGCAGAAATTCACTGCCTGAAAACAAATGATCCAAAAACGAACCAAAAAATGTCTCTCAATCGTTTTGGGCCCTTTTGCACATGTGTATTTTGCACTCTAAATCTAGTAGTTTTTTGTTGCATACACCATGTTTGTTCAGCCATGATTCCTCCTTTTCATTTTTTTATACTACTTTGTAAATGTAAGTTCATTATTTTTTGTGAATAATGTATTAAAATGTGTAGATGATAGTAGTCAAAAAACTAATGAAGTTGGCAAAATATCCTGATTTTGGACAAACCATATGGTTTTTTTCGGATATTACAGGGTTGTGAGTTTTTTGGGTTTTTTTACCTGTACCACCTCCAAGTATTACACAAATAATACGGTGGTTAAAATGTACTGAAATAATATACTACCAAAAATTATAACAGCTAATATGTTTCTGGATAATATCATTACTGGGTGTGCTTTCACAATCACATTAGGTAGCAGTCTGCTTGTCAAGTTGCCAGAACGGGGTTGACACAGGAGAAGTGAACGAGATACGACATGCAGTAATACTCTGTACCTCCTCCTAAAGCATGATCGCTGTGAGGTAGGGCAAACTGGGAATAAAAACCAGCCCTGGAAATAATGCAACACCAGCCCCATATGTCATAATTTCATTGATTTGCACACATATTTGTGGGGTACTAGGCACAATTTTTTTTTTCTTTTTGTTTTTAATCTTCATCCACGGGTGGCAAACACAGCACCACTGGATCATGACCCCACCACCTATACCCCCTGCACCCCCATTGTAACCCAAAAACTTTTAAGCAGGGTCCTTAATTGTAAGGACCCTGCTTTGGAACAAACATACTGACCACTCTCAGCCATACTGACACAAACTCAAACACGCTGACCATTCTCGGCCATGCCATGGCGCAAACTCACGCGCCCCACTCTCGCTCGTGCTCATGCAAACTCAAGCACGCCGACTGCTGTCAGCATGGTAGGGCTAATACGGTTATATCCACTTTCTTATCTAAAAAAACAAGCAACTCATGGTATTTTAGTGAACAAATGAGTTTAGTGAATAGACCCCAATGTGTGGTAACATTATTGTGTAATGGCAGGACGGGGGCAGTTGTTATCGGCGCCCAATGACTGCCTCGGATGTGAGGAAGTCCCCTACACTATGGCATGGACCATCATGAAGTGATTAACCTGTAAAGCAAGAGTCTATGATATAAATTGTTTTATGCATATGGTTTTAATCCCATTCTGAAATTATTGCTTAATTAATAGGTGTGTGAGGAACAGGTCCAGGAGGTTTTTCTTCCCCATCCACTGCAGAGGGTTTCCATTATCTATGATGTGGATCAAACAGAACAAGAATATCCGGCAGATGATACATGTGTCTATTGGTCCTTTTTGTTAAAATCTTGGTATTGCGCATAGCTTGTGGGGTAGTGGGGGCGTTGTAACTCCGACAGCAGGGGTGAGATCCACTTCAGTCACACCAGGCGGTAGACGGAAGGTAAATTTTTGCAGAAGACTGGTTAAAAAGAGGAAAAGCTCCATTCTTGCTAGGTTTTCCCCTGCACAAACTCGGCGGCCTTAAATCGTTAAAAAAAAAGAGAAAAATATTGTTAAACCAACTATGTATTTTTTGGAAATTACAAACATATTTAACATTATCATCTGTATGGAACACTTAATAAAAACTGTGAAAATGTCAAGAGCTTTTATGTAAAACCTGATGCCTAATGTATCATCCATAAGGGGAAGGAAGGTCATCTCCTCGCATCTGAGGGACAGGGGGGACATGACTGCTGGCCTTTCTCAGCCCTCTATGTCTGTCCTTCTTTGTCATTGCGGGGAGGGGAGAAACATTGTTGTGTAAGGTTTATGTACCCGCCAACATTTTAGGTATCTAAATTAGGACACCTGTGTTGGGGTGTGTGACAGGAAGTGGGGTTCTCCTCACCTCACCTGAGTTCAATTAGACCTTGCATGACCTCTCTTAAAATTTGCTCCTCCTTACCTCAGAGGAAGCACTATAGCTGCTGCTTTTGCCCCACGTTAAAGATGGTCCTGGATTTCATGTTTGTTAGAAGTTATAGAAAATACAAATAAAATATAATGAAGTTATTTTAGGTGCATCTTTGTTTATTTTACCTGCAGAAAAAGGCATGAAGGCATCGTTCTTCACAAAATTCCCCTTTGAGTCGAGAAAACGATACGGATTAAACTTTTCCGGCTCTGGAAACTGAGTCTCGTCACGAAGAACCGAGTATAACAATGGAATAATGTAAGTTCCCTAAAAAAAAAAATAAAGATGTTTCTGTATGAATATTGTATATCCCCGGTTCAACATCCAGAGAACCTATACATCATTGGATTGAGATTTTAGATTCCTTGGACTTGAGCGTCTGCTCTTCTTATAGATACTGATTTTATAAGACTGACAATAGGCAGAAGGTGCAACTAATCATGAAAATATGAACAATAAAATGGGGTAATAGTAGGTAATGTGGCTAGTGTCTGGGAGTGAGGTCCCTCCAAGAGGTTTCTTTACAAGTAAAGTAGACCTTATCCATGTGTAGACCAGTATCCGTGTGTTACAATAATGTTTCACCTTTCTGGTCCCACTTGTAGCACAGAAACCTCAGCCGCCATTTTGTATTGTATCTCTACACATTTGCTAAAGCCCTGAAGAATATTTTCAGGCATATTGTACTTGTGTAAAAAAAAAAGAGCAAAAGAGAGTCAAAAACTGGTCAAAAACTGTCCCAATTAGCAAAAATTGGGCACAACATAACAACCCAACCCAGGGGTGGAATAAAAAAGGCATTGAAGCTCCTCTGTAGCCTGTGACCAATCAGATTACATTCTATGACCTTAAAGCTCTCCCACTCTCCATGTCTGCGTGCGGATGGACGCTGGGAGAAGGGAGCCGGCTTGGCACTGGATTAATCAGGTAATACACATACCTGCTCTAGAGCGGCCTAAATCACCTAGCGGGACCTCCTAAATAATTAAGGACTCTCGGAAAACGGACTTTGTTAACAAGAGGAGGACTTCCTTAGCATAGCCATAAAGCATCAGCTCAGTGTGGTTTTTTGAGATTGGAATAAAGACTATAGATCTGGAAATCTGGAACAATGTGAAGAAAATGGCACAGTATAATGCTGTGTACAATACTGAAATTATTTATTTTTGACTCTTTCCCTATAGAATGGGATAAAAAATTACCATAATGATAAAAACTTACTTTAGGAAGGAAATATCCCTTAAAGTTTACATCTTTAGACGTCTCGTGTGGCAAATTCATGGGTACGATGTTTGCAAATCTCTGTACTTCGTGGATAGCCGCGTTGGTAAGGGGCATTTTGGAACGGTGATCATATCTAGGTGTTGCTGAACCTATCACCCTGGAGATCTCCTCTTGGACTTTTTCTGTAGTCACATAAATTAAAATGGCATGTTTGCATGAAACCCAAAACAGGCTAAAAAAATTTAAAGCATATATATCGATATCGTTTTATATAAACCCAGCAGTGGGGATCATGGGACAGTTGGGGAGATACTCTCTGACTGTCTCAGGGAGCCATTACGGACTAAACTTAATGGAGTAAAATGCATTGCAGCTACCATGTGGCCTCCTTGCGACACCCTCCATCTAAGCGCCACAGGGTGCCTCTTTGGGTAAGTGGGGCAGTTGGCTTCAAGTCTTACCCCAACCACTCAAACCTCTGACCTCAACACAGGTGTCCCAATTTGGGCACCTGAAATGTTGGGGGATATGCCAATGCTCCCCTGATGATGCCTTGATATTACACAGCAACACTTGTAGGGTTTCTCGTTTGTCCTTACAGAAAACTGTCTAGTTTTTAACACTCTGCCTCTATATTCATTAGACGATAAATCCAAAAAAATATAAAATATTAAACATAAAAAAGTGAGTGAAAACTGAAAAAAAAAACACTTTTCATGTACACCTTGAGTGAAAAACATGTTCAGTTTGTTTTATGATTATGATTATTACTTTAAGAGGGAGAAACGTTCTTTTCCTGACTTCTCACCCCCTAGCCGTGGTTGCAGCTGCTACCTGAGGACGTAATCGTGGTCAATTGCTAGATACGTAGATAAGTAGATTTTATGGATGGTCAGTCTGCTCTCTTGGCTGTCTCAGAATCCATAATATTGTCCGTAATTACCTTGAATTTCTGGGTATTTCACCATGAGAAGAAGACCCCAGCGGATGGTTGTAGAAGTTGTTTCCATTCCAGCTGCAAACAGGTTTCTTACAAGACTAATCAGATTTTGGTTATGGAAATATGTGTTGGGATTATTCTCCTCCTGAAAAGGGGTTATAATTTAGCCGAAAGTATCCTTCATACATCTTCACTGTTCTATTGTTCTATATGTAGAGTCTTTGAAGGCTGCAAATACATGCATATAAATGAATCTAGAAACATCCTATGTATGGCTCCTGGGAAGCTCTCTCAGCCTCGTGTAGGACATCATATATGATTAAGTTAATGTGGTTGGGCAAAGATGGCATCTGCTGGTTCTGGAGTGGAGGTTGGTGGGTCCAACTCAACTCTCGTCGATGTACTCCAATCAACTTGACAGCAAATCCAGTCTTAATAAATATTCACGGTACTTAACTTGTCACGTTGGGTCATGTGAACATATATGGCGACTTTTGTTAGTTTAGCAACCTTTTTTAACTCAACATTACGGACAACCCATAATCTAGTGAGCAGACCCACCCAAAAACGTACATATTCACATATAGACACACGCCATTCTTGTAAACGTACAGATAGCGATATAAAACATACCTCTTTTTGCTTCACAAGAAAGACGTCGATGAAACTCCTCTGATCGTTAACGTCTAAATTCTTCAGGTGGCCGACAAACGTCTTTGTTATGAAGAGGTGGAGCTCAGCCAAGTTTTTCTGAACGGTTTTGTGACTTCCAGGAAGCAATCCAAAGAAACTAGGCCACAAATTATAAATCTGGGAACGGAACACAAAGAAATGATTAAAACTGCAGGTTTCTGGTGTTTTTTTAATAAAAAAATTATCAAATTTACCATCAATTCCCCATATATCTCATTCTGTATGTAAATCTGTCAGGGTCATGTGGGTAAGCAATCCAGTGGTAGTGTCTATACATTTATGGGTTCCAAATGCAACTCAGATTATTGGACTTTTAAATTGGCATTTGGAGGGTAGAATAAGGACATTGGGGGCAGTTTCCACGTAAGTATTAGTATTAATACCGCTTGAAGGTCTAGGACGGCAAGCTCTTCAGGAGACCTCATGTCATCAACCATATAAACTCAGGACATTTAGCATTGTGTTTAGGCCTCAACCCAAGTATATTCCCAGCCCTGCCAGAGGCGAGGGAGCGCGAGATCAGATTTAGAAGTTAGAGGGAATTAAATTGTAATGCTTGATGTTAGATGAAGGTGGACTTGATGTGTTTCTCATGGAACATGGACAACATCAAACTTTTAAAACAACAATCAGTTGATGTACCATATAAAAAGGGTTGTATCGGTAAATTTTTTTCATTTTTGAGGTAACTTTGATGTGATAAAATATTTAAATGTCCAAGTTTGTTTACCTAATCCCAAACTTTTGCAAGATTCAGTTGGCTTATGTATGGGTTCGCTCCTCTGGCCTCGATGATAGGTCTGGGTAGTAATGTACAATAGTCTCATTGTGTATTTTACGTAGTGGATTTTTAGCTTTTATGCTCATAAAAGTCAAAAAAACAAAATGTCACGTTACCGAAACCATAGGAGATGCCACGAGCCGAATATTCTCATTGATCAAACTCAAGAGCCTCAAGAATGTTGGATCTTCATAACCCATTCGATGGCCGAGAACTATCGACACGATTATGTTGGCAATGGCGGAGTTGACTGTCACCGCGTTATCGAACGGTTTTCCTTAAAAATACATCAATCGTATGCAATATTTTTACGGAAACAAATAAAAAGCTGCTTACTTTGTTTTATAGTGGACTGAATGCGGTAGTTAACCGAAAATGGACCAATTCTAATTAAAAGCAACACATATGAATTCTATTAGAATGTATATTGCCCAGCGTATATGTTATCCCCTCTCAGGATACAATACGTCTGTTCTCTATATTGTACCGTTGAATGATAGAAACTGCTTAACCAAATTGTCACATTCTTCGATGATTTTCTCCTCAATGCTGCTCTTTCCCATTCCGAAGTCACGTAAGGTCGTAATGGTGAATCGTCTCATAACTTTCCAGTTTTCTCCGCGGGACATGACGACACCTGCGTTAAGCACGGGCATTCATGAACACAGCGCTCAAATCACTTTACTGGCCCTCCCAATGAAAATAAACTAAAAAAAGGGGGTTTTTTTGTCAATGCCGGCCTACACATCGCTGTATTTAAGGTTTAAAAAATATTTGTTTTTCCATGGGACTTTCCCTTTTAAGACTTATGCCTTCTGCAATATAACTCACATGCCTACAGTGCCACTAACACAACCAGCACACTCAACACTAACACACGTGCACACAGACACACACACTAACACACAACCATCAGACACTCATACAGTCATACACACTAACACACCTAGACTCGTCTGTGGCCCACACGCCCCTCCCTTTTCTCTTGTTGCTTTTTTCTATGCAGCAGAACACTGTCTCACATACTGACTCTCCCCCTCCCCCTCCTCCTCCTCGTTCCCTGCCAGCATTTGACAAAATTCTCAGCTTCCCTTGCTTTTAGAAGTAGCTGCAAAACATGCATTTAGTTGTGTTACAAACTGTAAAAGTGACATTTAATATTGAATTATTATAATATAAAAAACCTAAAATGTATAAAATATAATATATAAAATATAAAATATTAAATAATGATGTTCTTGCCTGTTCCTTTATCCATCTTATGAAATATTGGCATCGATGCCCGCTCTCCAAATTCTTCGGCATTGTTCACCAGGGCATCTTTTACCGTCTCATAACCAACCAAAACAACCATTTTCTTGGTGCCCATCTGTATGGTGAATATGGAACCATATTTCTTAGACAGCTGGAGCAAAGAAAAAAAGAGAGCGCTGGTTCATTTCGGGGAAGCAAAGAAATTCTGTACAAACACACAAAAAAAACCAATTGGCCAATACAGAATGTAGGTAAATAAATATGACTCATCCGATAGGTTAATAGTAAATATACCGTTTATTGCTTATTTTTACTTGAACTGAAAAATGTAAGATTTAGGAAAAATAAAACTTTAATATAACAATAAAAAATGTATTAATCGAATTTAAATAGAATTTAATCTCAGGCATTTAAGCATATAAAGAGTTTTTTTTTATCATCTCTTTAGCTTCATGTTGTTCTTTCATAGACTTTTCATAGCTTTTTTTTCTGGAAGGTTCTGCGTTACTTCACTTTTGCCTCTCTAAATAAGGTTTATAGCCAGCAAGTTACCTGTTTCCAGGGCAACGTCCCAAAATGCTGCGTCAGCACGTGCCGGCTTTATTACGACACATTTTGGGAGTACTGTCTGGAGATGAACTTCTGATCAAAGTGCAGAACGCCAAAAATTAAACATTTATTTTGTGTTTCGTGCAGAATGTCGCATTTTTTTTTTGCATAAATTACAGAGTAAAATATTTAACAAAATAACCTAATAAATGTGTATGACTGTATACATATATATATATATAGAACATATATATACATATATAGATACATATAAAATAAAGATACATATTGCTAATGCTAGGTAAGTGTATAAAGAATTTGGGCAATACGATATGGGGCGGAATAAGATATAGGTGTTCCAACCAAGAAAGTACACAACCATTAAGGCAAAATGACTTAAAATAATACCTTCCAAATTCCCATTTTTAACCCCTTAACGACAATGGGCGGTCCCTAAACCCATTGAAAACAATGCATTTTGAGCCCGTACATGTACGGGCTTTGTCATTAAGGGGTTAAGAGGAGCAGTCCCTTTGAGATCCAAGTCACTGTGCCCCTCTTTCGTCCCCTGATGCCCCTCTTTTTCTAGGAGCTTAGAATGTTTGCTGGTATATATATATTATATGTAATATATAATATATAATATGCTGGGTATGAGGGGATCGCAGGGTTCTACGGCCATAAAAGCCCCGATAATGTGTCTAGAAACAGCAGTGACCGGCTTTATACATTAAACGGTGTAAATAAAACAGTATTTGGGTATTTCTGCTTCAGCTCACTGACTTCGTTGTACATGAAGGCCGACCCAGTGAGCTTCTATGGCTTCATCCTGTATAATGTATAAATTCATTTATGTTAAATTAATTACTTTTTATATAGTTCTCCAATTAAACTATGCTTTATACAGGGCAATCCCTTGCAAATGAAGGCCAACTGGCATGGGCAACACATCGAGCTTGGCTTGGAGATGATGATGATTATTATTAGTTTTATTATTAATATTATTATTAATAGTCATATTTTATATTGTCTTTTATTCATATAAATCTAGTCGCCCGTTTCTCCTGCTGTAAAGAGTCAAACCTTAATCAGTCGTTGGTCTCGTCTTAGATTCAGGAGCCGTATGTCTGTCCCATGCATGTTTAATACCCCCTCACTGTATCAGCCTCTACCACTTCTGCTGGGAGGCTGTTCCACTTATCTACTACCCTCTCTGTAAAGTAACTACTACTCTCCTGTAAACTCCTGGTTACTAAATACATATTTCAGGAAAGCGTTTGCATATTTATTTGATAATGTTATCAAATATCCTGCTGTGTATAAAAATTTCAGCTGTAACTGCATTTAAAATTGCATTTTTTAAATTGTGCTTTTAAGAGACTATTTTTAACAAATATTACATTTCTGATTTATAAAGTCAGAAGAAAACATTATATATCTTGTGAAAATTAAAAATGAGACGTTGACATAGATTCAGGAGCCACGCATGTTTAAATTCGCTCGCTGTATTCGCCTCTACCACTTCTGATGGGAGGCTGTTCCACTTATTTACCACCCTCTCAGTAAAGTAAAAAGTCCGTACTTACATCTAAGTCATGACATCAATCATTCAGTGAATTACATGGCAATAAACCATTGCAAATATGATCTTTTCCCTTACAAGAATTAACCCTCGGATGCCCAGCTCCACTGGAGTCTATCACGCCACCGTAAGGGTATTTACCTCCATCAAGGTGAGATACGGCTTCTTCATATTAAGAATATGCAGGTTTCCGATCAGCGGCAGAGGTCTGGGTCCAGGAGGGAAATTTTTATTGGTTGATGTCCAGCCGCCCAAAACATTGCAAAGAAATAAAATTGTTATTAAAAGTATCAAAAATAATGTTGCTATATAGGAAATATCCATTTTCAGATTCCTCGGCGACCTGCCACGGCTTGCAGTGACATACAGGATCGGAGGATCGGGGAGAAAACAAACGTTTTCCACACCCCGCTCTCCTATTACACACACAGCACCTCCCACATTCTATATGTCAGGAGCAGAATTATACGGAAATAAGATACCATTCAATGCCTAATTACCCAAAATCCCCTCGCGCGGTACAAACAGACAGTATCAGTGCCGCAATCCGGCGAAAATCCGGCCGTAAAAGAAATTCTATATATATAGGTGTGTGAGAAAAGAAGGTGGATGCGTGGAATCGCTTCCCAGCAGAGAAGGTTACCGTAGTAAAAGCTAAATCTCCGTGTAATATAAATAACGCTTTTTTTTCAAGCGAATAGGATAAAATAATGTGTGGATTCAGAAAAAACAAGTAGATGTTCTAGATTGTAAGCTCCTTTGAGAAGGACCCTCCCCGCCTGATGTTCTTTAAGTCAAGTTGTTATGTTATATACTGCTTGTTATCTCCGGTCTACCCATTGTACAGCGCTACGGAATATGATGCCGCTATATAAAACAATAAATAATAAATAAATAATTTATTAGTTATCAAATGTGTTGTATTTTAACCTAAATGAGCAATGATACCCTTTTATTAATATATTCATTTAAATAGGCGATCTCATGCTGGTTTGTCATTGGACGAATATTAGTAAAAAAAATGTCAGCCGACATCATGTAGACATAGAAACATAGAATATGAGAGCAGATAAGACCCATGCATGTTTAACTTCCCTCACTGTATTAACCTCTACCACTTCTGCTGGAAGGCTGTTCCACTTATCTACCACCCTCTCAATAAAGTAAAACTTCCTTACCTTCCATCTAAGCCTCTGACCCTCTAGTTTTGGATTACAGTCTCCTGTTCTAACATGTCTTCTCTCGAAATAAACCTCTCTCCTGTAATGAAATGTTTCTGCCCCAACTCCTCTCCTCCCCCCTAAGATGGACCTATTGGGGTCTCTCAGTCTCACCCCCAGTTTATTGGAACGCACAACGTTAACCTTTGATGCTTGTTAAATGCTGGCGGTTTTACCGATATCTGCAAACGTTATAACGTCAAGTTTATTAAGACCACCGAGTGATTTATTCATAAATTGTGTCTGATGCGCTGTTTAGAAGACAAGGCAACAAACTAACGCGCCTGTTAAAAATTACCCGACACGGGTTAAATTGTTTGTGCGTTTGGTTTAATTTCTAAAGACTGTAAGAAAGATTAATTTCCAGATAATGCGTCGTTTTAATGATTAACCCTTTCTGTATGTGAAAGGGTTAATCTTAGTCAGTTAGTAAGTCTTAAGCTTAGTCACCTATCGTCAAATATATCAAGTTGCACCGAAAAGTGCATGTATAAAAATACAAAAAAAGGTAAATTATTCCATTATTGGGGGGGGTTCATGCATTATTATTAGTAATGCTGGGTACGGGGCCTCAAGCCATCATTTGAATAAAAAAAAAGGAATAATGGGCAATAAACGCGTCGGTGACCACTACTACTCAAGGGGCCTCCGGCGACAAGGCCCGGGTCCGTCTGCTCCTTCCCCCGCCGGGCATCCATCCTAGATGAGCCAGCACTCGGGGAAAGGATCATGGCGGCTGCCTTTGGACATTCTCGCTGAGTCCTTGTGTTGGCTCCTGTTACATTTTTGCCCCTGCCCCATGGTTATCCATTACCTGGATGGCGCTTTAACCTTTGAGACCCCGGATTCGCCTCCTTCCGGTCTGCGTATACTCCTGGATTTGTTGACTGAGTTTGGAATTCCAACAGCTCAACGCAAGACGGCAGGGCCGGGCACCTCTACTTAATTTTGGGGTATCATTTTCGACCTGTCCAATTCTAGAGTCCAATTACTGTCCCCTTTTGGCCGCTTTGTTGTAAATATCCAATATCCTTGCTGTTTTGTCTAAATCTATGAGTCCGATGGGTCAGCTGGGTCTGATCTCATAGTACTATCAAGCCATACCTCACAGGGTTGTGACATCATATACCGAAGTTGTTCTCAGACAAACCCTCCTGGATCACTTCCCATCTCATCAAAACCTTCTTAAAATGGCTTTAACCCCTTAATGACAAAGCCCGTACATGTACAAAATGCATTGTTTTCAATGGGTTCAGGGACCGCCCATTGTCCAAAATAAAATCTCTCAATTCTCCCAATCGATGACCTATTGTAGCCTTTATGGTTTTGGTTAATAGTCCTGATTCCAGTCCGTTTGAACCCAACACAAATATTCTTATGAAAACTACTATGTTCGTAGCTTTTTATGTTTCATGTGACCGGATAAGATGGCTATTTCATCTAATTCTGTCACGTTTCTTAAAATTTCTAATTAACACTGTTCCTCGCTTATACCAAAAATTGGTCAAGTTGGCCCAAGTATTCGGACAGAAAGCCAGAAGGTAAGTAGAAAATGATGTATTCTATAATAAGTAAGGTTTTTGTATCTTACATTGGAGATTCCACGTTTTTTTCACTGCGACCGTATAACTAATCTATATAGCAGCGTCCCGCTAAAGGCAAATATCAGTCCCCAGTGGCTCCGTGTACTTCCGATGCCAATGCTGCATCTGATGATGTCATCACGTACCACGCAGAACGCGTTTCGCTGTCACAGCTTCATAACTCCAAGAAGGAGAAGAGGGGCCCTGCTCTAAAGAGCTTACAATCTATTGTCAGTGCTACCCTTTACACACCTTTGCCCCAAGCAGCTTCTCAGTGCCATCCTAACCCCTTATGCCGATGCCATCTTTGCCCCAAACATGCTGCCAGTGCCATCTTTGCCCCTAAAGTGGTTGCAGGGGGTCGCCCGGTTCCTAGAGAGACAGGCCCCATCGCAGTTGCGACTTCTGTGGTTTCTGTAGTAATGCCACTATTTTTTCCACATACAGCACTGGAAAATAAAGTCCCATGGAGGGCCATCTGTTCTTCTCTTTTATACACAAGAGGCCTGATTTCAAGAATCTTAATTGGTGTCAGGAGAGTAACTCAAATATGCAGCTGCGTGTTCTAGTATACAACACCAAAAACGACATCGAAAGCAATAGTAAATAATAGGGGAGGGCTCGGGGGGGGCAAATAAAGCCGAGTTTCCCCTTCGTGTCTAACACACACACTCACACTAATACATACACTTACTGTAACTTACCTAACCTACCTTCCAAGCTCCTTGCACATGGTGGAGGGCATGTGGCGTTGTGGTGCCCCAGCTCTGTTTGGGGTGGCTCCTGGGGCATTTGCCCCATCTTGTACCAGCCTTGTGTCCGCTGTCCTGGACCGCAACCTGGACTAAGTGTGAATTTATGAATATCTACAGTTTTCTTTTGGGGTCTTTGGGGTACTCCCTAGCCCTAAGTCAGCGCTGTCCAGATTATCTTTATTATTTTTGTAACAAATTTTATAGTTTATAAATTAACAAAGATTTTGGAAATGAAAAAGAGGAATAAAGAAGTTAAAGAGTCCAGGATGACCATCAGGTAGGCCGTAAATCCGCCTGGCCAGGAGTATCTCGTAAAAACTCTGTTGGCAGCCACTTAGTGGATTAGCCTTCCTTGAAAATATAGTCTTTAGTATAGTTTTATAGATTCATAAATTTTCAAATATATCTTGGAAAGCGTGATTATTTTTTTCCGGATTTATCCAGCTTTTTTTTCCAACCCGGATAACAATGTCTTAATGCCATTAAATATCCTAATATTAAGTTACAATTCCTTTAGAAACGATTGGCGCGCAGAATTCTACCGGTGTTTGTACTCGGTCGTTGGACTGCATTCCGCAAGGTCTAAAGATTACGGATTAATCTCCTATATCAACTCAGATGTTTACATTATGCAATATATGTACAGAGATTACAACGCCTTGAGTCTATTGCCACAGAGCACAAACCTGTCCCCATGGGCTACATAACATGTTTCCTATGTAACACACGTGCGATATCGTGCATGAGGTCATTAAGACTGAGGGACTCTATTGTTTACCACAGGGCAGAAAGATAACAATGTTTGTCTAGTAGATTGGGCTACAATAACATATGCAAATATACGTTATCTCATTTTGGGTCACCAAAAGTTGTTTTTTATTAGTGGTTTTAAGCAATATTAGTATTAAAAAAAGAAAAAAAAATTATGATGAGTTACCCTTTAGGAAATAACAAGGAAAAAAATATTCATTATAAACCGCGTCTGGGATGCAGACTACTTGGCACAAGTTGGAAGCGAATCAGATGCTGGGGGTCATCCACTAACTGATGATTCTTAGTACAGTTAAAGGGTTAACTAATGTACACAACCTTCACTTGTTCTGACGGGCTTTGTTTGGAGCCCTGGAGTTGGAACTCAAGTACCTGTCCTTCCACTCTGTACTTTATGGAGTTTTTCCAGGAAAACCCACACCGAAGGCACCATTGACGATGCTGCGCATGTGCTGTGTAATGGTTAGCCAGGAACCGCCTGGTGTTTAGCAGGGAGCAGGTCACAGTCCGTGACTGCCAGGTTTATCCACAGCCTGCTGGGAGACTGCTCTCTTATGGATAGTTTAGAGGCTGAGGAATAGCCCCATCTCCCTCGACCCCCTCCATTCGTCCCCTCACCCACTCCGGCCACTCCACTACCCCACTTACCCAGGGTGTTTCCACTAGACTTGAGCATTCATATTCGGGAGAACATGAAAGCGAACACGACTGGTGTGCGTTTTTTGTTGTGCAAACCGAATGCCAAATAAACTCCATTGGTTGCCAGCACTGAGCTCCTCTGGCATCAACCAAAAAAGGGCAGCTGCCCTTTACTGTATGATGCCAGAGGAGGGCCCTGCCAGCGACCAATAGAGTTGCTCGTACAGATCTTTAACTCCTGGAACCACCCCAGGCCATGTTTCTGGGTCAAGAGTTAAAGGTCCATATGAGCGACTCTATTGGTCAACTGCACTGAGCTCCTCTGACATCAAACAATGAGGAGCCCCCTGCCGGCGACCAATAGACTGGAAGATTGACCCAGAGAAGCTATGTTTACATTAAAACATAAATACTCCATCATACTCGATCACACCTCCTTTTCACACACTCAGACCTCACACATCGCATCCTTGTCTCTTCTTATAGCTGGATAAAGGTATAGACGAGTGGATGGATGACAGGTGCAGACATTTCTTTTTAAGATGAGTCCTCATTAATCATTTATTTTATGGATTCCACAGCTATAAGCGCTTTCGTGTTTCATGAACATTTGTAACAATTATAAGTACAGTTTTTCTAATTATACTAAAGGCCTCTTCGTGGTTTTCATGTACTCCAGTTTTTTTGTTCTGTGTCCTCCATGATTTTCAAACTCGCCAATGGATTTGTTAAAGATGCCAACCCTCTGAGCTTTGTGTCTGTCAATCAGTGCAATTATTTCACAGAGGTTTCATTTTAATTCTACTAATATCATCATTTTAATTAGGAATTTCACACCCCAAGGTTCTCCCCATTCTCTTCCTCAATGCTTGCAAAGGCTGCCTGAACCAATCATTAACAATCAGCAACAACAGAGGAGAGATAATGGGGAGGAATCATTGTGTATATCTAGAAAACAGGTGGCAGCTCACAGGGTATACACAAAAGGTGGGTTTCTCATGTACATATACTGCTAATTTTAATATATAAACACCGTTTTATAGGTTTATTTAGTGTAGTGAACAATGAAATCTCAAATATTGAGAAAAGCGAAAAATCGACTTTTATGCCTTGGTTAATGGTGTAACATTTAGATGCTCATGTGTGACGGGGCACATCCAGCCGGTGTGCCAGATGGCCAGTTTGGACCTGGTATCTATTTATATATTCCGTTTTACGTATGCAATTTTTAATAATTTTTCTCAAATCTTAGTTTTTCCTATATTATTTTTAATATTAAGCCTCTTATATAATAAAATACCCTCTTTTGGCAAATGTCCCTTTTGTAATGATGAGACTAGGACATCGAAGGTCCTAGAAGTCTCCTAATATCTTTTGTATGTATAATCCATACAGTCATACATTTTCATTTTACATCAGTTTTGCACCTGCTTGTATGAACGCCTATAACATTTATTAAAATGCCCTTTTTAATCGTACAAGCATATATTTTACAAAAAAAACACTAAAAAAACATGTGGACAAATTACATTTTAATTTTACAAATTTTCCATTGTTTTCAGCGCTAATGAACATATGTGCAATATATTTTCAGACACTAGAGGGCGTAAGTGCTCATATCATCTAAATCATGTCCAAGTGATCTGTCATCTTTTAACATCATTGTTCTCTGCCTTTGTTCCTGAGTGAATGATATTCTATGCCAATTTTTTTTAATTAAAATAAGGAATATTTTGTACAAATTATAGGGCCAAAAGGTAAATAAACCATCGATGAGACTCTGTTGACTCTTTTAGGACGTATAATAATCATACTGTTTACAGCGCATCCAATAGAAAGGCAAAAAACACAGAAAAGTTATTTAGTATTATTGAGAAGATAAAAATAACCATGAAAAAGCCGGCGCCTTTTATCAAGTAGATTTAAATGATAAAAGTTTGTGTTGTGTCTATGTGGTTCTTATTCACATATATGTATAATGTATGATGATTAGCACATTATTTCTAAATAGAGATATGTAAGAGATCACAGATTCACGTCCCGCTCTTAACCGCGTGGTCTAATGCACATTTTTTGGGCGATTGGACTAATTGTGAAGCCCACAGAAGGCTTGACGTTGAAATGGGTCACCTCTGGAGCAGCGGAGAAGGTAAACTTTTGCATGAGACTGACAAAAAAAATGAAAAGCTCCATTTTTGCAAGCGTTTCACCAATACAGGCTCTTTTTCCTGGGGATATAATAATAAAAAAAAAACATAATGTAACAAACACGCACTTATTCTCTTTATTTTTTTTCTGTAAAATTTAAATGCATGTGTCATGAGTCACCCAAGATGAGCAGAGGTTATACATTTAGTGTCCTGTCTTAATGTTCTCTCCATTCTAATTCCTCCAACCTTACAAAGGCTACTTGAATCAATCAACAACAATCAGCAACTTAACCATATGGGCGAGATTACTTAATGGGGTGTAACAATCATGCCGTTCCCGAGAACCAGAGGTTAAGTGGTGATATTTTATTTACTGGCTGCCTTACCCAAGAACTCCCATGTGGGAGCTGAGGTCAAGGTCTAGACCTACATCTATCTTACATCTCCCTGGGCTGGTCAGGAAAGAGGATCTCACCAACTGGATCATGGTTGGAAGGTATGGGCATGGCGTACTTTGGAGGCTGAGACACAGACCTCCGCTGTGTAAATGGGATGGTTGAGGAGGTCAGTGATCTCCCTTGTAACCAACCTACCGAGGAGCAATACACTGGCAAGTCTGGTTGTCCATATCAGCTACAGATGGTTCCATGTTAGAGTGGCTAGAAGCAAGTGGCTAATGGCAAAGATGGCTCCACTCTTTCCTCTCTATGTCAGGGAGAGGCAAAGTGTCCGTGGCAAGGGTTGTGAAAGTCCATAGAATAAATTGTCTACCAAAGACCCCAGTCAATGTCAACCATGAGCAATGTTGGTGCCTACACCTTCTCTATGTCCCATGTGTCCAGGGGAGGGGGAGCAACAGTTGACTTTGTGTGCAGTTCTAGCATTTTCTAACTTTTTTTTACTTACGATGTTAATTAAATAGCAATACAATACCTGCCGAGAAAGGCATGAAAGCTTCTTTCTTCACAAAATGCCCTTGTGAATCAAGGAAATGTTCAGGGTGGAAGGACTGAGGCTTCTCAAACTGTGTCTTGTCATACAGAACTGATTCAAGGAGCGGGATAATATAGGTCCCCTATATTTTAAAAACACAGATATTTTATTAATATTATTATTATTTCAAAGACTGGCGGTATACTGGGAACTTCTCAAGTGTCTCCCACTTCCAAGGCAGGGATGCATTTTTAGCAGGTGTTTTCTTTATTTCACCCAAGTAAATGCATGTTAAAGTATTACTATCACGGATGGGCTGGTCTGGGGGACATGGATGTTAGAGTGAGCGCGTGTGTAAGTGTGTGTTAGCATGAGTGCTTAAGTGTATGTATTAGAGTGTGTTAGCGGAGAGTAAGTGTGTGTAAGCATGTGTTTGTGTAAATATGTGTGCTTATATAGCACAAAAACAGAGTAATCCCTGCTTCCATGTCCATAAGGGGGCAGAAAAATAGAGTAGGGGTGGATTGTAAGAGAAAGGTTAGGGACATTAGGAAGTGATGGTTGGGAATGCTTTTTCTTTAATGAGCTGTCGTGCTTTGTGAGGGTGTTTGGGACAGTATATGAAAAGCATACGCCGTGCTTACCTTTGGTAAATAATAGCCCTTAAAATATATATCCTTTGTTGTTGCTCGTGGAAGATTCATTGGCACGATATTAGCGAACCGCTGTGTTTCGTGGATGACTGCGTTTGTGTACGGCATATTCACTCGATGCTCGAATTTGGGTTGAGACGTTCCAATGACTTTGTCGATTTCTTCATGTACTCGTTCTAAGGAAAGTTAAAGAGACACTAAAAACTTGCAAGTTGCTTATATAGTGATGTTTTTACCAATTATTTCCTACCTACTGTACCTTGTTGAATGACTATAAAAGCACCAGAAGAGGTGGGTGAGATGTAACAGCATCTTTCCTAACAATCTAATGCTTTCTTACAACGACAACAATAACAACTTTTGAATTGTAGTGGCATCTGGAAGGAGACTATATATATATATTATTTATGCTATATTATTATATGTATATATATATATTTATTCTATTTATGTTTTTTATATATATATATTATATTATATATTATAATATATATATATGTGTTCCTTACTTTGTATTTCAGGATGCTGCACCATGAGTGAAAGAGCCCATCGAATAGTTGAAGCAGTAGTTTCCGTCCCAGCGGAAAACAAAGTCGTTATGACGCTCAGCAAGTTCAATTCATGGTAGTAAGACGTGGAATGCGTTTTCTCCTTAAATACACAAATCAATATAAAAGGATGCAGTGTAACGTTTTACATTTATTATTCTTAGACTTTTGGAACGATCAAAATGATACAACGGCCGTTTTGCATGCAGCGCTATTGGAAGTGGCCAACCCTTCAAATGAACAGGGCGTGACATCATTAAGGAACGTAGAGAATTCTCCAATAAACCGTCTTGGTTTTATTTTACATTAATTATGTTGTATTTGTGTTGACGTAGATAAAAGAGTTGGGTGGAAGAAAAGAGGGCCCCTTTTTTTGTTCCAGGGCCCTAACCTCTGTAAGACTTGCATAATTCCATGACATTCTGGGAGCTTTGATATATAATATATATATTATAAAATGCCTTGTGAGCTTCTCTTGAAACAGGAAGAAGGCTTTTAAATCCTGTGATTGGTCGGAAAAGAGACATTGTGTCTTTAATGATTGGACATTAGGATGTCCTTTGTTACCTCCTGCTGCTTCACAAGGAATACATCAATGAAGCTTCTTTGGTCGTCTCTGTCCAGATCTTTTAGGTGCTTTAAGAATGTTTCTTGTAGAAAGGAGTGCAGCTCGGCGATATTCTGCTTGAGTTTCATATGGTCCCCAGGGAAGTAGCGGAAAATTGACAAATAGTTGTACAGCTAAGAAAAAAAAACATAGAAAAGACTAAAGTAGGTGTTTTTCTTAGTACTCTTGGCGATTAAATAGTAAGTTGTTGTTACACCTAATCAGTTAAGTTATTGAGATGGAACCTGTGAGGTCCATGTGAGCAGATGTAAGACTTGGCACAGGGCAGCCTTCTTCTATAAAGATAAGTCCAGCTGCCTGTGCGAGGAAAAGTAAGCAGTTATCTGATTGGCTGTGCATTCAAAACCTCCTACGCCATTGGTTGTAAGCGGCATGCGCCTATTGGTTGTTTGCTTTGCCTTTTCCCCTATAGCCTATTGGTAAATATAAACCAAATCCCTTGTTTTTATTGGTCAGTTGCTCTGGAAACCAACTTTCAATGTTTATATTGTTAGTTTTGTAGATAAAATTGTTCTATGCTATAAGAATAACTACAACTTTCCTTAATAAACAGTTCTTTAAGTCGAATCCCCCCTTAATTAAGTGACGGTTCAGCGACCGTCGGCCCAAAAGGGGAATGGAAACAAAACATGTAATAAAATAATATAATGGAATAAAATAAAGTAACATGAGTAGATAATTGAACAAAAATGTTACCAAAACGGAAGGACTTCCAAGAAGCCTCATGTTCTCGTTGACCAGCTCCATGAGTCTAACTAATGTGGGATGGTCGTAATCAAAGCGGTGGCCGAGCACGATCGATGTAATTATATTGCCTATTGCCACGTTTACTATAATTCTTAGATCCGTTGGGTTTCCTGTTAAAAAAAGACACACATTTTGAGATATATTCATTAAAAAATTTTTTCCAAAATGTTCCTTAAACCAAATTCCAATGAGCGGTGGTTTACATGGCTGACGTGGTTGGGAAAGCAATACCTTTTTCTAATTCTAGCTCTTTAATCAGACATCCGCATTCCTCGATAATTTTATCTTCGATCGTCCTTCTGCCCATGCCAAAATCCCGTAACGTGGAAAGGGTGAACCTTCTCATTTCCTTCCAGTTGTCGCCATGGGAAAAAGGAATGCCTGTAAAACATGCAGAAATGTTATTATATACAGGAATATACAGGAATTAGGACTGCTGATTTTTTTAAGAACAAATAATACATTTTATAACGACAAGACAAAAGCATTGTATATTATGCGATAATACTCTGAATTATTATATTGAGTCACAATTGGGGAACAGTGGTTGTCTAAATATATTTGTGTTACTATCATTGTTACTACTATTATTACTATTATTATTGTTGGTGGTATTACTATTATTATGGTTGGTGGTATTATTACTATTATTATCATTATTACAATTATTATTGTTGTTAGTATTATTAATATTACTATTTATTATTATTATTACTATTATTATTATAGTATGTTTTCTATCTTGAGAATGTTAATAGCTCTTTCAGTTGGGGTTGGGGGAGGCACTGCGAAAATAGTTCCACTGAAAAACCTTTTTCCAAAAAAGTACGTATAAAGTTCTAGTTAATATTTAATAGTATTTTAATAAGTGGCAATAGCAAGTAGTCTTCTTAAGACAAAACAGTAAATAAATTAATTCTCAACAAATGTATTTTCTTACTAGTATCAGATTAAAAATAGCTTTTAAAAATATGCCACTTTCTGGTTTTTGTATATTAGCCAGGGTGCTAATCTGGCATCAACAAATGAGGAGTGTCAATGCTGCTGCTAACTGTTACAGTGTTATACATTTGTTTCATTCATAGGTTCGTTTTATGAATGAAGGACAGAGTTGGATCATTCATGTAACTCAACAGAAATGAACCTATGAATCAAACAAATGAATAACACTGTAACAGTTAGCAGCAGCAGTCACACTAAGGTAATGGGAAAGGGCAGCTGCTCTACATAGGTTGGTGCCAGGCGAGCCCCCTGCCGGCGACAAATAGAGATGATCTTACGGACCTTTAAATCCTGGGGCCAAAACCGGGTTATCCTCTTAGTGATTCCCCACCCTGATGAAGCCGAGGTGCATCTCGGCAAAATGGTGGGTGAGAGTGTTTGGAATTAATTTTTCTCACACTATTAGCTTTTTTCTCCCTTGTGGATTCCCGTATTAACCCCTGCTATACTACAGAAGACTTAAGATAGGTTGGAAAACCCGCAGAAAACAAAGAAAATAATGAATATGAAGACCATGTATGAATATTCACCCGAAACAAACACGGGAACGTGAATGCGAATATTCTTTTCCCGAAGACGAACGCGAAGACTTTGCTGTCGCCCAAGACTAGTTATTACTGTATACAGCGCTGGGGGTTATTATCATGGAAAATATATATTTTTCCTCTTTCTATTGCAGGAAAAGTCTGTCACACATCCCCATTACCAAATTTATATTAAAAGAGACATATAATGTTTTACTTTTCAATGAAATACTTTCACAGCACTCCCTATTTTGCTAATAAAGTGAAAACATAACGGGACCTATTTTAGTAGGTTGATGACCAACTTGATAATAGCACTGCTTAATGTAAGCTTGTAATGTATGGCTTAATGCAGTGCACGTTCTAAAATCTATAGTTTTTTTAGTTTTATTGATTGTTTTGTTATAATCAACCCCTTTGTGACCAATGACGTGTCAGGTACGTCATGAAAAGATGGACGTACAGGACCAAAGAGGTATCTAGTTTAAGTCTTACATATATAAATATGGTTCAGAAACGATATATATAATCAGCAATATCAGTAGAATCTGTTATCAAAAAGTTTGATCGTGCAGAAACAAACTTGGAAGGTGAACAGTTATCAACCTGTAACAGAGTCGCAAACCATTCTAAATAAATGAAAAAAAGGACATATACCGCATCCTTTATTGATGTCTTCAAATATAGGGATGCAGGGCCTGTCTGAAAACTCCTCTGCGTGGTCAACAAGCGCGCTCTTCACCGTGTCATATCCAGAGAGGACGACAGTTTTCACGCCTCCCATCTGAACACTGAACCATACTGCTTAGAAAGCTGAAATCAATTATACGGGATGAAGAAATTAATAGAAATTAACGTATCCAAAAACTGCCTCCATGTTTTTTTTTTTTTTTTATGTTTTTGGAAATCAAACTTTTTAAAGACTTTTTGGAAAGTCTTCACTATTTACTAAACATGTGTTATGTGTTATTTACTGAAAAATACATCTAATTGCTAATGGAACTATGGTATATATATACCATAGCATATATATACCATACCATATATGGTATACCATATATATACCATATATATATATATATTAAAGACATTCCGTTCAATTTCAACAAAACATTAATTGAGCTCTCTGGGATATTAACCCCTTCATTGACCGGGGGTTTACTAGTGACTGGAGTTTTTCTTTTTTGCCATTTTTACTATATTTTCTGCAATCGCAATACCCCCTATTTTATATTTAGTGTGTCTACACAATTTATATATTGCGTTATCAAAGACATATAGATCTCTCCTCTGATACTATTTTTTAAGTATAATCTATCATTTAATATGATTAATATATTAAAAATTAAAAAAAAAACCCACGCAATTCTGAGTATAATAATACCCTGCATGCACATAGGTATAAGGGAGCATTTCTACATTTCTAAAGGATACGTGGAGTTTCCGCCACCTGTTTTAATTTTGAATTTTTTTGAATTGTTTTATTTTATTTGTGTTTTTTTGGACAGAAGATCCCCTTGGGGTTTTTAAAGTAGGGGCATTTACCAAGCCAAGATTTTCTAATTCCCTGTGGACTCTATATTCCCTTCACTAAAAATATATGGCCAATTAAGATTTGCAATGACCGGCTGAGATTTTAACCTGAATTAATTTTTGACCCTATTATGTTGGAGAAAAATGTATATCTGATAAAAATTTAAAAATTACCTCCATAAGGGCATCCGTTGGCCTCTTAAGATTAATCTTGTGCAGATTTCCAATGAGCGGCAAGGCTCTGGGTCCAGGAGGGAAATTCCGGTTTTGAATCCATGATAGCAGCGCATGGACGACGTATAGAACAGCCAACGACAGCAGGATACATGTTGTTGAAGAATACGTCAAACTCATCCTCTGGATTCCACGAGTGTTACGAGCGACAGAAAGTTAGTTACTGCAGCAGAGAAAAAGAAAGTCTGTACTTTAAATGGATTTTTGGCACACCCTTAACATTAATTCCAATAATAACCCCGGGCAAACAAGAAATCACTAACCAGCGCGTTTGGCTCGTGGTTCATCATGAACTTTATCCACCCCAAGCTTAAAAGAATAACTAAATGATGCCATCCACAAAATAATCTGTCTAAATTTATATTACATACAGCGGCAGATCAGGGATTAAACTCTTCCCAGCCGCTGCTGTGTTCGCTAACACCTGCATTGCCTGGTTTTAACCCCTTTTGCATGTACTATTGCAGGGGTGTCCAAACTGCGGCCCTCCAGCTGCTGCAGGACTACATCTCCCATACTCCTCAGCCAGCCCCTTAGGTGAAGGAGCATTATGGGAGATGTAGTCCTGCAGCAGCTGGAGGGCCACAGTTTGGACACCCCTGTACTATTGTGTTGGACATCCCGCGTTCTGGGTCCTCCTGAAGTCTGGATGTTGGGTATTACAATATAAGAGGACATTTACAGAACTTGATTTTTTTTTTTTTGATAAAGTGAGGGAATTTATGCATGGGATAGACATACGGCTCCTGAATCTAGGACGAGACCAACGACTGATTAAGGTTTGAGAAATGAGCAGACTGGACGGGCCGAATGGGTCTGATCTGACGGCAAATTCTGTTTCTACGTTTGTCAGGAGCAGGTGGGGGAAACGGGTTATTTCTCAACAGTGCTGTCCTACCACGCTTGGATCCTTAACCCCTTAATGACAAAGCCCGTACATGCTGAAAATGCATTGTTTTCAACGGGTTTAGCAACCGCCCATTGTCATTAAGGGGCTAAGAAAGAACAATGAGCGTTCCCAGTGGGAAAAGAGCTCCAGAAGAGGAAGGTCAATCTGCTTCAGAGAATAAGACCAGATGTAACGCAGGTCAAAAGATTGTTTATAGACGTGGATTAAAAACAAAGGGAAGTTTTCCACGCTATGTAACTAGTCATTATAAAAAGTGACCCGCAGTCCATACACAAGACACGGAAACATGGTTAAGGCATGTTATCATTATTATTATTATTATTATCTTTTATTTATATAGCGCCAACAGTTTACGCAGCGCTTACTACAATACATAAATCCAAGGGGTCCGACAAGACGAGAATTGACCGACTAATACAAACCGATACATTAGGTGGAGAGAGACTCGGCTCGCAAGCTTGCAATCTTGAGGGAAATGGGCTGGTTAAAGTGATCCAAAGTTATTAGGAGTATAATAAGATGGAAATGCTTTGTAGGATACAGTGGATCTGCTATAAACTATCTTTTTTTGGAGGCGGACGTTTTTATACTCGCCTTCCAGCGAGCTTTGGAAAGTTACACTTGGAAAGTACGTACGAAGACACCATCTCATGACATTTTCAGCTCTATCAGATATCGAGTACAAGTACCTGTATAAGAAAGGTTCTCATGAGCCAAAAGGGAGGAGGGGGGCATAACTTACCAGTCACTTACCTTTAGGAGAAGCTGCAGCTCCAGCATTTCTCACCTCAGTTGAGAGCAATGGGGGTGCTTGGTACCCATGTGCACTGGGGGGGTCTCGTTAGATATCCTCAAACCGCTCGCCAAGCCAACGCCGAAGTTGACTGGCGCTAATTACTGTATATTACCCGGCAGCCAAACACATCTCCTTCCATACATTTGCAAGAGCGACACCACGAACATTTACAAGGGGCCACTCAGCCATAGTCTGCATTAAAGTGTATATAACGGCAGGATTGCCCCTTTCATCGTTTGTGGTCAATGCCCTTACATCAAGTTTGTAGTCACCTGCCATTATTTGGAGTTTGGGGGTATTGGGATAAGCAGACATGAATTTATTTACTCTTCAATTGAATGTTATATTTAAAAAAAAAAACAATAAACCTTGTTTAATGTTATATATCATTATATAATGATCACATCAGCCACAGCATTACAGGTAAAAAGTAATAAATCTGGATTTTTATCTCAGCGAGGAATCCAGAGATGTCTGATCTGTCCGGATTTTAACTTTTAAGCAGATGAATTACCTGATTTAGTTGAGGGATAATCGGCGTTGAGTAACCAATTAAAGGAAGGCTGGTTTTCTTAAAATAAAAAGTTATTATTCAGTTCTGCACAGGTTTAACGTCTTTGGTTTTTTGCTCCCCGATGTCCCGTGCCCACTAAGGTCCGATGAATGCCGAGCTGCGCAATTAATCTTTAGTTGGGATGATAGAGAACACATGGACGTCCTTCAACCACTGCCAGGTCAATTTATATGACCCTGAGACCAGTATCGCTTTAAACGAATGATGTATCCTGACAAACAGATACTTTCAGTGTGTTGTTTTTGTGTTATTGTTTGCTTAACAGGTTATCACCGCATACTGGGGATGGAGGAAAGGCCAAGTTGCATTGCAGTGTCTGTGTGTGAATAAAAAGAGGCCATAGTCTAAAACGAGATGGTCAGAGGCTTAGACGTAATGTAAGGAAGTAATACTTTCCGCAGACGGTGGTAGATAAATGGAACGGAATCCCATCAGAAGTGGCATAGGCTAATACGTTACGTGAATTTAAACATGCATTGGTGGACCCACGTCAGCAAACCGCTCGTTGGCGCCAGTATGGGCGCCCACCTGCATGCGCTGGTGCCTGGATGTTCCCAGGTATGGGCATACGGCTCCTGACGAGACCAACGACTGATTAAGGTTTGAGTCTTTACAGCAGGAGAGACGGGGGCCGTCTTTACAGCTTAATAATACCCGTTCGCTCATTGCCCGCTCAAGTGATTTGCCGGTGAGTAGATCACATCATGTAGTCTTATCTACAGTTTGGTGAAAATTGAAAAACCACCAGTGCTTCAGCCGAAAAGCTTGGTTACCTACAGTAATTGAGTGCTAACTCATGTAGGAACATTGAGAAAAAACTCAGACACATACATTTTTTGTACATTTTTGGTGGTTGGGAACATTTTTTTTTGCCACTTCTAGTCTAACATATATAACACATATTTTGTCCTTGGAAGGGATAGTGAGATGATCAGAGAGGGACTTTTTACTGGGGATTCTGCATGTAGACATCAAAGTGTCTAATGTAACAGGTAGAATTTAGATAACCTGACCCTTTCTGCTTTTTGGACAGGACTCAGCGGTGGTGATTAGGGACATTGTCTGCCAAATGTGTTTTGGGTCACCTTGGCTGAAATTGTCCTCTTGGCCAAATGTCAAATGTTACTCCTCCACTGGATGATAATCCTTGGTTGTAATCCTAACACAAACTTTACACAAACCATACAGGTCTGTGCTGGCCCATTACAGAGATGCCGGGGTGTAAAGTGACATGTATGCTACAACCCCCTCCACCCCAAAAAACCCCCCACATATTATTCAATGGTCATTGTTGCTCTTTGTGAATAGACCAATTTAGTCGCAGTTCCGAAGTACGAAAGGATCAGTATACCCGTACCATGCCGAGCGTCGTTCCATACTAAGGTGATCTGTCCCTCTTTTTTAACCCCTTAAGGACAATGGGCGGTCTCTAAACCCATTGAAAACAATGCATGTTGAGCCTGTACATGTACGGGCTTTGTCATTAAGGGGTTAAGCATATTGCCTATGCACAATTTAAATGATCCATAAAAGATTCCAGATCACCGGACTACATTTTGATGAGCATTGTAGAATTGTTTGAAATTTTCTAAAGGGAAAAAAATAATAATATTTGAGTTGTAAAATACTGAACGGGGCAGAATTAGATGTAAATCCATGTTAATATGTCCTACTGACAGATAGAAATGATGAATATGGAAAGGGGACATTCGTGGAGAGGACATTCTTGGACAAGGGTGGATAATGACGTTCAAGATGGTAGCATTCCAAATTGAAAATGGAGCTTCAAAAGAAGGAAGAAGGATCTGAAATAGAAGACTAAGTGAATTAAATAAAAACTCTACAGGAAGAGCAGTCAATGTATGGAATACCCTAGACGTGGATGAAGTAAGGCTGGCATAGTAATAAACAATGAACATTCATTTATACCTTGGTCCACTGGAGTCAATACCCCTACTCCGTACCTATGTGAGATGGGGGGGCAGCTGTGAAGGTGGGGTTTGCTATTCACAAATGGTGGGCAAATACCCAGGAAAACCTTTGGGATGTAGGTAAATGTTAGGTGTGAAGTGGTTGGTACCAACCTTCAACCCTTCTTGCCCCTCCACTGGGGAGGGGGAGCCCTTAAAGTCAGCTGTAGGACATTTTTAAAGATATTATTACAGTCTGTGATAGCACAAAAAGCCACTATACATTAATCGAAGCTCCTGTTACCAAATGTGTGCAAGAAGAAGACATATATTTTAATATTAATATAGATTTTTTTAATAACTGAATAAGAAATACAAATTGGCTCATGCTTAAAATCATTAAAAGAACACAAACTCATATTGCCTGATTATATAAAAAAGGTATGTTTTGTAGGTCGGTTCATACTGGATTAACAGAATGATGGCATTTTAATCATTATAAAACATAAAATTATTGGTTATATGATTAATATGTAGATTTAGTGCAATCATTATTTAAGATTTATAGTAATCACTATTTGATGTATGAGGTTATTCTTGGAGGATTAATATGGCATTGGTTATTAAATGCAAAAATATGCAAAATTTTTAATTAAAAAAAAAAAGTGTCTACCAATTTCCAAAAACAACAGGTTTTAGTTTTTTGTTCAAATTGTATATGCCCTGCTGTTTCTGGACCTATCCTACAGAAATATCTTTTTTCTTCTTCCCAGAACACGTATAAATGTTTCAATTCCTTACAGTACTTATGCCATAAAAAATATATATTTATATTTATTTTTGGTTATATCTTTTTTTTATTGCTATGAAGCAGGCTGAATGAAAAAAAAGTACATTTACAGTGTGAAAAAAATATTCATGCATTGTATAAAAATCTTTGAAACATTTTCTTTGTTATGAATTTTTATAAAGTTGCCTTTTTAGGTTTTGGCAAAATAGATTATGACTAGAAAAAGTAAGAAAAGCAAGAAAAAATATTTCTCTCCCAAAAAGCCTTTTTCAGACCTTTACGTCTTTCTCACCTGGTGCCTCTACGTTTTTTTGTATTCATAATTAATATTATATATTATATATATATATACATACATATATATTTGAAGTATCATATAACCACATCCAATCCTACATATTTATATCCCTATGGATTATACCATAAGTAAGACTGATCCACATATATTTATATAGCTGTAAAAATGTAAATATTTCTACTTGTGCATAAAAATACGATCCATTTCCTAAGCATTATTTAAAATAACTCCAGTTGTAAAGACTTTATTCCAGTTAACTAGTTACTTTTGTTATATTTTTGGTGATAGTCTTGAAAAACAACAGGATTCACAATAAGTGAATTCTTTTTCATATGTGTACAATTTTACAATGAATATTACCATAGGCCACATTCTTTGGAAAAAAATGGCTTTTTAACAGCGTATATATATATATA
>VKOC01006174.1:0-22202 GCA_009364415.1 Spea multiplicata
AGTTAAAGAGGCTTTTCCATGTTTAAGAAGTGTATGTGGTTCCCGAGGCTCATTAAGAATTTTCAAATGTAGCCATGATCTTGCTTGTTTAACATGTCTTCTCTTTGACAGGTTTACTCCAGAACCTGTAAAGAAACCCAAGTAAGTAAAATGTAGCCATTTCCTTGACCTAAATTTGGCAGTTTGTATTCTCTTACAATGTATTTCCAATTCTTGCGTTAAATTTTTTTCAGTTTTTAAGCATTATTCCCTAGTTTTTTAAATCTGACAATGGGAAAGAAATCCCATCAGGTGTTGTGTATCAGTGATCAGGACCGGTGATAAAACCACGCTTCTTAAGTGGTTTAGGAACGGTTGCCATCCCTCATGTAGCAGCTTTTAGTAAGGTGATTCATCTATAGTCTCTAAATATATTTAAGAGATTTACCATAAAATAACTTAAATCTCTTGAAGGGGCCAGACTCTTTCCCTGCTTTAGCGTTTATCACTGGTGGCATTGGTATTCTTCTGCCAGACCTGTTTTCTGGTCGAGGAATCTCGCGTGAATTCAGACCGCAAATCGGCTTTTCCTATTAACCATACTCTGTACAGCCCTCCGTTCTCTCCTATATTCATATATATATTTTTATGAATGAGATGCCGTCTGCCAGACAGGATTATGTAAAAGGTGGCGGATGTTAAATTGAAGAAACCTTTAAACCCATGTTACTGGATTTTCTACTTTGTAGTGACAGAAATCAATGGCCTCAATGCATCTTTGGCAGTATTTACAGTGTCTGACCTTTTGCTAGTCATACTTGTTGCCTATGTTTGTTATCCCCAAGAGGTGCACTGTGTCTAAATGTGAATTATAAAACAGCAGCTATAACAATAAAATTTTCTGCTGCTTAAATTATACCTTCACAAATTATGGAATAAAAGCATGTGCTTTCGTTTATTGATAAAAACAAGATGAGTGAATACCTGAGAACAAAAAGTGTGTTACACACACACATACACACACTATAGACAAAAGTATCTGTCCTCTGTAGCATCTCTCACTACAGAGTTCCAAACTGTCTCTGAAAGTAACATCAGCACAAGTACTGTGTGTGTCAAGAGCTTCATTGAGTGGGTTTCCATGGCTGAGCAGCTCCGAAGATCACAATGCAATACCAAGCGTCGTTTGAAGTGGTGCTAAGCACACCACCACTGGACTCTGGAGCAGTGAAAATGAGTACCTTGGAGTGATCAATCAAGCTTCACCATCTGGAAGTCTGATGGACGAATCTGGGTTTGGTGGATTCCAGGAGAACACTGCCTGATGGAATGCACTGTGCCTACTGCAAACTTTGGTGGAGGTATGGTCTGGGGCTGTTTTTCAGGGTTACTTCCAGTGAAGGGAAATCTTAATGCTTTAGCGTACCAAGACATTTTGGACAATGCTGGGCTAACTTTGTGGGAACAGTTTAGGGAAGGACTTTTTCTATTCCAGAATGACTGTTCTCCAGTCCCTAAAGCAAGGTCGATACAGACATGGTTGGATGAGTTTAGTGTGGAAGCACTTGAGTGGCCAACCCAGAGCTCTGCTCTCAACCCCATCAAACACCTTTGGGATGAACTGCAACGGAGATTGCGAACCTTCTCATCCAACGCTGGTGACTGACCTCACAAACGCACTATTGGATGATTGGATAAAAATTCCCACGGAACCACGCCAAGGTCTTCTGGAAAGCCTTCCCAGAAGAGAGGACGTTGTTATAGCTGCAAAGGGGGGACCAATTATTTATTATGTCTATGTATTCGCAATGCAATGTCATAAAAGTAGGAGTAGGATAATTATGTATCGTTTGACCATGGATATCACAAATATTCTCTGGATCTCATTCAGTACTTTATTTTACCTTTTTTTTCTAGGATTTTTTGGGAAACTATAATGGCATTATAATTTAGTAATCTTTGTGGTATTTATTGTTGTATTCAGTGAAGAAAATCCATAATGGCTTCCTATAGATGGTTTCTGATATATGTGTGTTCCCTACTGTGCGTCTACTTATTCCAGATCTACCCCATCCCACGCAGCTCCGAGGCAGAGGATGCTATTCTTGGTATAGAACATTTTAATTGGCTAGAGGCACATCGCTTACTCGCCCATCGCACCGTTTCTGTGCCAGGAGTAGCTACATTTGTTAATGAATTGATTCTAAGTTGTTGTTAAAACAGTTTATTTTCTTGTTTTGCAGAAAGTATCCTAGAGGAAACCTAAACATCGCGCTGGTAAGATAATGCCTTGCCAGACTGTTCTTGTTTTTGCATGCATTTTATACACAATGGTTTTATATTTGTTTATCTGCTAAACAATTAATTCCGGCCTTCCATTTTTCAGCCCCGTCTACTGTGCAGCACCCCAAGTTTCAAGAAGAGTTCTGGCGGAAACAGAGACGGTTGTAATAAGGAAAATGTGAGTTAAGGAAATCACCCTGGGAACAGGTTGTCAATCATCTGTGATACCTGAATAATCATTTCTCTTTTGTCTTATGATGTCTATAGGAGTGTGAACAGTTTAAAAATCCAGGTAGTGGCAGGTCCATTGAGAGGAAATCCCCCAATACACAGCTATCCCCAACATTTGGGGCGAAGGTGGGTACAGCCTTACCGTGAGGCCTGATGAAGATCGTTTCTCATTTGTATTCTGTTTTTACACATATACGCACCTCTTCCTTTTGTTTACTTTTATCCTCCTTGAAATCAACGCTGTAATATCTATGCTTCTTATATAAACATTTTCTGAGGACAAATTATCCTACCATTATAACTGCTTTAGCTTTGATGAGATGGACAAGGGTTAATAACCTTCAAGATACATTTTCTTTCCCTTTTAATGAAGGAGGTGGTTTATATAAGAATATATTTGGGGCTTTATTCTTTTGTTGATTTCATTTCAGCCACCGTTCTTTTGACATCAACTGCATAAATCACACACATGACCGTCTATTCTTACCTGCTCAGCCTGATCATAATGTATAATTATAGCATCATAAATGTATAAATGTATGTATATTACTTACTTTAATGCTAATAATATTTAATAATACATATCTGTTATTGAACGAAAACTATGTTGAATATCCTAAACAATTAGTTCTGTTATATTATATTTAACGATGGGTATCAGAAGCAGATCTGACTCGTGTATCTCTACAGAGTGACGTTTCTTTAGAGGAGGACTGTGAGATAGATGTGCTTGGTTCTCCTATAAGCGCTGTTCCAACATGTGTGGGTGAGGTACCAGAAAGCAAAGCCCAAAATCTTGATGGCTTCTCTGAATTTTTCTGTGTGGATGAAGATGAGACTGAGGTGAGGATGTTTAAATTGTGCCAAACCTAACTTGTATGTTCTGTGTCATACTATAAAGTGTCTCTAAACCAGGACAGAATGGTTGGGTTTCCAAAGCAAATGTCCCTAATAAGAAAGAGGGGAGGTTTTAGGTACCCATTTAACCCTTAATATGGCGCACCAAGAAAAAGAGGCAGTGCGTTTTCTCCTCCAGCCTCCGAGTCTTCATAAAAAGTACACAATGTCTACTCTTGGTCGCTATTTTCGCGCAGCAGCAACATTGAAAAGTAGCAAACGTTGACATCAATGACAAGTGCCTTGACATGACAGATGTACTTGCGTTAGCCAAAATGTAGGATCATTGGATCTGCCCCGGTGTGGCAACAATTGTCACGGTCCCAAGCATTATATACAGTGTATGTATATATATATATGTTGTGCATGAAGCCATGGCTTTCCTTGTACAGTTCTACTAATGTTGGCTTTTTTTTTTGCTACAGAATCCCTCGACGGCAGCTGGCAACTTATCCTCCAGCATGGCTGCCCTCCTGTCTGGACCTTTCTTGAATCAGGATGTGGAAATCAGTAATGTAGGTGAATTTAGTGATCTTCAGTGTTTGACGTGTTGGGCTTGCACATATTAATTTCTTACATTTATACATCATCATAAAATAACTGCTAGCACATTGTATTGCATCTAATCACATTAACTGTTAACTACAGCCTTGTGTAGTGTGATATTTTGTTTGAAAATGGGTCCAGTGTACTAACAGTTTCAAGATTATGACTGGGACAAGGTTCTCCATGTAGAAGAGTTCAGATTTTAGAACCCGGTTTAAAAGTTTTTAGTTTCTAAAAATGATATGTGAAAGAACCCAAAACTGCGTACATCATTGTGTTCTGTCATATGAAGTCAATGCAGAAATAGCCATAGTTGATTTTTGTAATGGAATTATTAAATTTGTGATTAAAACATAACATTCTACCTTTACCTGAGTTTCACATAAAATTGGTTACTTTTAATTTTGTATCAATTTCTGCAATTTGTTACCTTAACACCAACTTTTTTTTTAGGTTTCTATGAACAGAAGCCGGCTTTACCGCTCACCGTCTATGCCGGAGAAACTAGACCGGCCCATGCTAAAGCGGCCAGTGAGACCGCAGGATAACGAAACCCCTGTTAGGATAAAAAGAAGACGTAGCGCAAATGGCACGGTACAGGAAGAGGAAGAAGAGGACAGCCGATCGAGGAGACGGGTGAGAAGAGACCATTGAGCATAGTTCTAAGGTCCTTCAGCCCAGGATTCAGTGAGAATAATGGAGGTTATAGATTTGATTTGTTGTGTTGCCCACTTATCACAAAAGTTCATGTTTAGTGACCGTTTAATAATGATTAAAAAGCTATATTTCTTTGCTAATTAACTGTTGTCTTTTGCAGGGTCCATCTCTGAAGAAAACGCTTTCTCTCTGTGATGTGGATATAAGTAAAGTTTTAGATGAGGATTATAGCCACAGGCAATTGATAGGAGATTTTTCAAAGGTGAGTTATTATAAAATAAGCTGACAGTCCTGGGCAGGCTCACGTGTTTGTTTGGGTGGTTTTGCTTGATTTAAAGAATTAAACACTTTGTGCTGTGTTCCGCAGGTATACGCTTTGCCTACAGTAACTGGAAGGCACCAGGACCTCAGATACATCACTGCAGAGACTGTGAGTGGCACCTTTATTACAAAAGTGTATGTGTGACCAAGTCGTTGCCTCCAGCTTAACATCTTTCGTTTCATGTCTAGTTGGTGGCTTTAATTCATGGAGAGTTCAGCAGTCTTGTGGAGAAGTTTTTTGTCATCGACTGTCGTTATCCTTATGAATATGAAGGCGGACACATCACGGTGAGGTTTATATATATATATATATATATATATATATATATAATATATATGTATATATTATATATATGAGCTTCCTTAAGCTACCCAGTATTTTATACCCTATATCGCTAACCTTATTGCTTCTAGACACTTCATGTTGCGTATAATCCTACTAAGTTGCCTGTAGCGCTTTAACCTTTTCCACTTTGTTTTATAGGGTGCCTTAAACCTGCATCGACAGGAGGAAATGGTGGATTTCTTTCTAAAGCAGCCTCTGGTGCCAAGCATTGTGCAGAAACGCATTATAATAGTGTTTCACTGTGAATTCTCTTCTGAAAGGGGTCCAAAAATGTAAGTATGAACATGCAGGCTAATGGGGGGAAAATGCCTCATGGAAAGTACCATGTCTTCTCATGCCAGACTTTGTTTGACATACAGTATACTCATTGTGTTTAAGAGTGTGTATAAATATCACATGCTCGCAAACAACCACTTTGTAACCCATAGCTGCCGCCTGATGTCAAGCATGTCTGGTATCTGCATGCATCGGCTGTGACGGCATGTACACATGGGCTGGGTTCAGTGATTAATGAGCAGCCCCATTGCCTGTGACAGAGAAACCAATGGGGAGCATGGGTGCCCTCCGGTAACGAAGGGCTCTGAGCAGGCCAACATTTTTAGATATCCAAGTCTGAGGCATCTCAACAATTCCCTAAATTACTTGTTTTCACAATTCCTGGCCTGTTTGCTGCCATCGAGGAGTGGAGTTGTTCACCTCTGGTCTATAGTATACATAGGTATAGGGAATGGCTGCATTCTTAGTGGAGGTGTTGATGCTGATCAAAGTAGTTTTTATCGCACACATGTACACAATGTCTACTTTCTATGTGTTGCTGTGGCTTTCTTTTAATATTAACTGGTCTAATATGGCGGGGTCTAGCTGCTTGCTCACAGCTTAGCGTATTTGAGCTGACCTAAAATCTGTCACTGGTGTCCAATGATCTCTAATAAGCCTAAGCTTACATCAACACTGTCTTTCCTTAACGCAAGGTAAAGGTATTCGCTGTGAGGCGATAACTTTTTGAGGAAAATGTTCTTATTTTTCAGTTCTCTTCTAGAAGCCATATGTTAGGCCCTTCTAATTGTTTTATGCATTCTCTAGGGGGGAATTTGGCTTCATTATACTACTTTAACTCTTATAATAGGTGTCGGTTATTAAGAGAAGAAGATCGAGCTAGGAACGAGTACCCGTGTCTCCATTACCCAGAGCTTTACCTACTCAAAGGAGGATACAAAGACTTTTTTCCGGAGTACACGGTATTTTCACTTTACAAAAACCTAATGTTTAAATAAAACCAAAACTAAGGAAATAAGGTGATATTGTTGCTACAGTCTTAACTTAAAGGTCAAAGCACTCCAGTATGGTACCTAGAAGCTAAGTTCCACATTTCTGTGACACACCTTCACCCAAGAAGTGCTTATGGACCAAACCACTTGGTGGGGGGGTCGGGGTCTGTTCACCACAGATCCACCAATATTTTTAATCAATGACATCATAAGTTAGTTTGGATATGCTTCAAATGTTAGTAGCACTTGTGTGTTTTCCTTTCTCTTAGTTCAGGTAGCTGCATTTATAATAAAAAGAATGACTGTGAACCTTCACAAAGTAATAGTGCTAAATAAAAAGGCCGTACATGCAGTCTTTCAAAGCAGATAAAAAAACGCTTGGTAGGTCTAAGAGAGGACTCTTCTCCTAACGGAGGATAATAACTTCACATGCACCGGCTTTATGGAGTGCTACACTCTTGGACACCCTGCTGCATCTCTGTTATTGAAGGTGTGTTACTGTGTAACACTATTGTATATTCATTCTATATCCCTCTGAGCAGTTTACATGTTACATTTTACTTTGTCTAACTACAAAGCACTTTTTGATTTAAGGTTTATCTAAATTTCTATCACGGTTTTTTTAGTTGGGTGGGGAAACCGGCCAGTGTTTCATTGCTGCATTTTCTTTCCCATATTCAACTCGCCCTTCCTAGTGACCCTTTCTTGTTGCATGTATGAGCTTGCTGGACATGTGTGCATGCGTACGTACAGAAGATAGGTCCTAAAGTTGACCATGCCGTACAATCAAGAAATTTATGGCAAGAGTATATCAGAATTTTAATTTGGACTGGTTACACTCTAATTTCCCAACTTCAATATATCACCGACATAATGCCACCCTGCCGTTTTTACAGCACATACAAAGTTGAGACTACATACAGACTAGCTGAGAACGTGTTTATATCTACATTGAAAGGAATTGCTTAAGCAAAGAAAATGATATTCTTTAAGCCTATCGCAGATTGTGCCAATATTTGCATGTTTTTTGTTGTGATGGGCATTACTCGGTCTGTTTGACTCATCTACAGGAGCTGTGTGAGCCTCAGAGTTACTGCCCAATGCATCATGAGGATTATCGCGAGGAGCTGCTAAAGTTTCGCACAAAGAGCAAGTCATGGGCTGGAGATCGCAAGAGGAAGGACCAGATTGCACGTTTGATGAAGCTTTAGTACGAGTGTTTCTCACGTTCCGCGATAAATCAATGTACATGTGCAATGGGAAAGATGGATGTTACCCATGTAAACATATTAAAAGTATCTTTATATTGGGCATTTCTATATATCTATACATAATAGTGGATTTTTTTTACGTCACCTGTGCCGTTGTAACTGTGAATTTTAGTAATTGTACTACAATCTAAAAAGTGTGAAAGGATGTGCATCAATGTATCCTCTTTTATATAGGACTATTAGGGTATTCTTCCAATAAACACTGCCTGCTGTGTTTAAACATTGTAGTCTTCTCGGTTTTAACCTGTGTTAAATCAGCCAGAGCAAATGCTCAGCGCCCTTAGATGGTAACTCTGGTGGCTTTCCCATCAGAGCAAGGACAAGCTGGGCTTTCAAAGGTTTTGGAGAATAATCCAGTTCTCTGTAATTGTCACATTTGGCTAATCTCAGGCCAACTTGGCCTTTAGGGAATAAATGCCCCTTAAGAGCTCTATGTACCTGGAAGAAAACACACTAATATGGACAACTCTCAAGACGACCACAGAAGTGCTTTTAAAATCAAATTAAAAATAGTCACAACTCAATTGAACTGTACATTCAGAACATTTTCCGAGTGACTTTTTAGATTTGTTTGGCTTGTATAAATTAATGTACAAATGTATCCACTAGGTGGTGCTATCTTTGTGGTATCATATCAAATGTATGCACAGTCCTTTTATATGGAAGTAAACCTTTTGACTGGCAGTCTTATTTGTTTAGTTTTCTTTTTCCTTCCTTATGCCAAACATGAAGGAGCTTAACAAAAAAGTGTGTCCTCTCGGTTTCAGAGCTATCAAACCGGCATCAATAACTGAATTAAATGAATTACATTTTGAAGTATTCTGCCTACTGTCATTTATTGTGAGATACAGAGACTGTTGTTGTATTGCATGCGGTATGGATCATAGACTTTACTATAAAGACTACTATATATATATATATATATATATATATATATATATACACACACCAATAAAGCATATTAATACAGAAGTATATAATAAGATAGATCATAGCATTCCAAGAAGAAGCCAGGTTGCCATTTTGGCTTTCTCCAACCTGTTCTCTTTCTAAGAGCTAAAGTAACTAACTAAGGTAGTGTTGGAGATACACTGAACACATGTAGTGTTCTCCAGTGTATTGGCATTTAACCTCAAAGGAAGCAGACATAGGGTATTTACATGACTTTTTCATAATATTTTCCTAGCCTTGTGTCTTGGTAAATGAACGATGGTCTAAATTAAACAATGTGAACATTAGCATTTATCCGAATATAAAAAGACCAGCTTAAACTGTCTGTACTTGGAGCATAATAATATAGCCATATATATGCTCAGTAGGCCCATCAACCACTGGGTGGCAGTGCTGTCATACAAACCTGGCCACCGAGTGAATACACCATTATTATTTATGCAACACCACCATGGTCCACAGCACTGTCCAATGCTCTAATAGCAAGTAACAGGTAATACGTTACATGGCCATGTAGAACTAATAGAAACAAAAGGCCAGGAGAGACCAGTCCAAACGAGCTGTTGAAGCTCATACATAACATATTGTATTCTGATTCATACAAGTTGCAAATTAACCACATTTTGATAAATGCGGTGATCCGTGCAAAGCCCTGAAAACGAGGCCAGTCCCTCTAAAAATTGGACAAAAACAGCAAAAAGCTCAGAATTTTTGACTGAGATTCATGGGTCCACATTCACTCACTCTTTTTAACACTGTCATTCTTGTTCATTCTCTCACACTCTCTAAATGTTTCCCTACCTTCTCTGCTGACCGCTTCCGCATGTTGGATTAGAAGATCAGGGAGAGGATGCCCCTGCAATCGCTGCCATATTGCCCTCACTTGATGCTTTTGGTGATGTCCTCTTCCCTGATTTTTGGTGGAGGTTTGCTTAAAGCTGCCAATCAGTGGCAAAAATCATTGGCCCACAGAGAAGGGCAGCTGTGGGTTCTACCACAGGTTAGACCCTTTTTTTCTTTTTTGAAGAATGTACATTAATGCGCTCAGCTTATTTTAACATGCATTTTTCTTTAGTGAGGGTAATTACCTATTTAACAGTCATGGTCCATATTTCTAACATCCACATTAAATGTGGGTTTTTTAAGCTATATCTTAGCTGGGTTGTGTTGGGTATATCTGACCTCTTTGGCTAGGAAATCATTTACTTGCACCTAAGTGCTGAACTGCTGTGTAACCCCCTAAAACTTAAGGTATACAAACTGCAAGTCAAAAGGAACTGAGGGTTTACTTCAAACTTGACCAATCCATCATCTTTCATCCAGTAACTGATTGATTAACAATGGCCTAGGTTGGGCTATTGCATAGGACGATGAATGTGTTTCATGTAATTTATATACGTGTAAACGTTTTGTTTAGGTGACAGTATTGTTTACACAGCAATCAATCAACAGAAATAATTGGTGCATAGTCATTATTTCTGTTTAATTGGTCAATCACCTTATTATGATGTCACATTTTGACACCCTGCTAAAATCATATGGGAAACGCAAGTAATGGGACACTCTCCAAAATGTCGGTCTAGTGAAAGGAGCAATATAGTCGCTCCCTTAGGCTTGAGCTAAATAAATACATCACTGTGTATTCTGTAGGAACAACCTTGGATCTGCATGATTATTCCTCCCCATAAAATCTTCCTCTATAATGGTTACATTTAAGTGTGTATAGACCTTCAAAACAAACGCACAGATTGACAAACAAAAATGGTAAGCTGTATGTAGTTTTAATAAATTAGTTATGCTACAAGATGTGACAGTTTCACACTAAGCACACATATTATATTTTTCTTGTCTCCTTACAAGCCTCAAGAACAATTTTCTGGCTGTTTGGACAGCTACCAGCCAAATATATTCTGTTTTAGCTGTGTCTCAAGGGAGACAACATCAATCCAAAACAGATTTGCTGAACAAAAAAGCATCTAATTTATCGCACTGCTTAGTGATTAATCATATTTTATTAATAAGTGCTACTATCGCAATCAGAATAGCGCGTCACTCTTCAAAGTAACGCAACTGTGATAAAAACTAGTATATATATGATTATATATACCGTATATATATATATATATATACATATATATACACACATACATATACACTCATCGGCTGCATTAGAATCACGAATGCCCTGCTTGATTCATTTTTCATGCACAATTCACTTTTCATTCAAGCATCCCTTGGTAAAGGAGCCATCTGGTTACACTACATTATTTTAAGGCCCAACACACCATCATGTAGTCAGTACCGCTCTGCCTATACTAATTAGGAGCGCTGATTTCCCAGCAGGAGAGAGTCTACATCTACAGAGTGCTATGTGTAAAAACAGTGGCAGGTGGGGAAGGTGCCTGTATATACAGAGCGCTGTCTATAGATACAGCTGATCTATACGCTGCTGATAAGGCCAGTGAAATATGAGGCTGTGTGCGGACCACACCATGTGCTATCTCCAATCACTGTTTGCCTCTGTCTCGTTCTTATTTACCTAATTAAATTGGGAAGAAATTGAAAGGTTGACCTTGTTAATTAAGTTAGCTGTAATCCTCTGGGCACAGGTGCTTGTAATGTGAAGTTCGTTTTCTACATGCAAAGATAAACATGGACTTATTCACAGGTGGCTCCACAGTATGACGCTGTGTTCTCTGTTGTGTAAGACGATAAACTCTATTCTCTGTAACATTTTATCGTGGAATACTATGGCATGGTTGGTTTGTTGGAAAGTGTCATCTCTAGCTAGGGAGCAGTACTGTATTTATTGGGACTACTGTCCTAGAGGCACAACAGAAGAGGACTTCATAATGTGGCACATGGGCTGCCACTATACCTCCAGGTTTGACATGAAGTGTTTGGGTGAAGCCCAGCTTCATCTGGTCACTCTGTTGAATTACTTCTTTCTCCAAGCAGGGGAACGACCTTTGATCATGTCTGCTCCCCACCAACTCATTCCACTAAAGACTACCTGTGGCTGGCCAAGCTTCTACACGCAGATAGCCCCAACCCCGCACCAAACCCATACTGATAACCCTACTCCTTCACAAAATGATTTCCCCAGAAGAGGGAGAGCTCTGGGTAGTCTACCCTGAGAAGTTCCTAGGTATGGCTGCCACCCCTCTAGACTTGCAGCTGTAGGCCAGAATATATTGCTGAGTTTATTGCCGGACGATTGGCACAGTACCTTTAGCCGTAATGTTAGTTTCTGCCTCTCTGTCTTCTAAGTTTAACCTATCCTACCCACTATCCTCTTCTAACTCTGTACTCTGTGAGTACATGCTCACCTCTTTTTTTTGCAAGTAATAAGCATATGCATGAAAAGATTATAAACGGACAATGTAAAATGGGATGGAATGTTCTAAAGGAAAACAAACTTTCTGTAGGTTATGTAAACTAAATCTTGTTGCCAGTTTGGTTCACGAGCTAGTATTTTATTTGGGGCTAAGTAGGTTGTTAATAATTATGGAAGTTCCAGGTCATGCTCTGCAGCTTACCGCTTGGTCACATAAAACATATTTACATTAACCAACAGAGCATAAAAACCCTGTCTATTTTTTTTTACTGGGTTAGACGGTTTTAGGTTATTTTAAAATTATATTTACATTCTTGTTACATTTTTAAGTCTTTTAGGACAGGCTAGTATAAGCAGGTTCACGGTATCCAATTCAGGATTTATTTTACAAAACTTAAAACACATTTGATAAATTGGTATTTTTTTTGATAGGTTGAGGCATGAGTGCAATTTGAACCCCATGAACAAAAAGTAATGGAAGCATTCATTTTGTTAAAGTAAATATTCAGTCATGTTTAACAGTAACCTGAAACGAATCTTCTATTCCAAGGAATACCTATTTTGTTTCCATTTGGCTTTGTACAAAAAAAAATAAGCTGCTAAGTAGAGGGATCCAAAAAATCAATATTTTAATTTGTGAAAAAGGCAGAGAAATCTTGTTTTCTGCAATGTGGTTCCAATCTTATTACTAAGTGCAATGTACCACAACAAACCTTTTAGCAGCTGCTGTTCCTGCAGGCGTCAGACTATCTGTGAGCTCCATCAAAACATGTTCTTCTACCCCACAGCAAGTGGAAAGGGGAGGACTAACGGGAAAGGCTGCTTGTCAGAAACCCAGCAGGCAACCTATCCAAAAGAGAAAACATAGGAGCCGGTGATGTAACAGATTTACATCCTACCCAATGTAGAGGGTTTATACTAAGAACCACCACAGAAAAAAGATTACAAGGGCCATATAAAACCGACCCCTATAAAGTCCATACCTCACAGGCCTTTCTTATGTGTAGCCCGGTATTATGTTGGATCCACTCACCTCCATATCTCCCTAGTGTTTTTCCGGCACTGTCCTGCCTTTTTGGGCAGTGGGATCATGAGATGTTGGGTAGCCCCACTCCTCCCTGCGTTTTGTCCAAGCCCCCCCTGGGCTCCAGGCACATCACCTAACAAAGGTGTATGATTTAGACACCTGAAACGTTGTGGGTATGCATAATATAAATGAGGTATAAGACATACAGCACCCCCAAACCCTCGCCAGGAAAGGCTGCCAGGTAGGTCAGTTACCATACTTCCTGGCTCCGGCTACCGGAGCCCCCCTTGCAGAATGCACGCAGGAGGTCCCGTGACATTGGTGGGTGGCCCTAGTAATGTCAGTAGTCGGCCTTGTCAATGTCGAGGAACACACGCTCTTTTTAATGGGGACTGGCATGTGCCACAACACTGGAAAACCCTGCTACCAAGTGTACAGGGCTGCATGAGGTGGTGGTGATGGTATAAGGGTTCAGTGGTATAAGGCAGCAGTTAGAGTTCACAAGTTCGGGTGTAACCTTCTTATTATGTAATAAGAATATTCTGCTTACGTCTCGCGGGCGGCTCACGCTGGCTGTCTGTACTGACCTCTTGAGTCTGGTGAACAGTAGCTGATCAGGGGAGCTGCGGGCTCGATGGAGGAGCTGTTGAGCAGACATATACAAATATAACCCATATATATATAGAAATAAGATTTATATATGAATTTATCCGTTTGCCGTGGCTTTTATTGGAGTTTTCCTCTAAGAAGGGGCTGATAAGATTGTTGGCCTTCTGGCTTTAGGGCGGTTGGCTTTGTTTGAAGTTTAAGTTATAAAGTTTAAAACTCTGGGTTTGGGCCTAAAATGGTATAGGCTATCAGCTTTCAGATTAGTTTGTTGGTAGTTTTTTTTTAAAGCCATGGTCTGTTTATTCCAAAAACATGTGTATTTGTGTTTTATTTCAAATGTATTTGTTGTATTCACTGTGTCCCTTACAACCACATGCTCTGGCGGCCCGGAGTTTCCCCTTAGTGACCCGGAGAAGCGCCACTGCACTCGGAGTCTCCGGGCAATACTCGGAGAGTTCCCAGGTATGCCCATTACTCACCTATTAAGTACCAGATCTGGACATCCCTATTTATTTAACAGTGACCTCTCCGTCCAGGTTGGTTATCAGAAGAAGTGCCACAACACCACGCTTAATTAGCGCAGGAGACTGCATGCAATCAACAAACCATCTTTGAACAAGCAGCATTCAAAATCCACTATAAAGCCATACTTCACATAAGCAAAGTTGGACAAGGCCGTTTTATCTGATACTTTTGGAACTAGGAGGGTTTTGCCTGCATGTTCCTCTTGTTAATAATTCTTTTAATGTACTTCATGGTGCTGTTAGTGTATTAGTTAGTTTTAGGCTTCATCAATAGATCCCACCATTTCTCCATGTACTTTCAGTCTTTTGTACGTATATAGCACTCACTTAAACATCTACGATATTTTTTAAAGTTTACGATTTTCACTGTTTCTACCATATTACTCAGCTTTACCATCCCACTGAGAAGAACAAAATGCAACGGTAGTAGGGTGATGGTGAATGCAGCTGGTTGCTGGTCTAATGTTTACTTTGGATTAATTCTAAGCTCCAAGTAATGATAACCTTATGTTAATGGTTTGCTTTCCATGTCTCTATATACTGCACATGCAGTTCATCTTACCTCCCTCTGATCATACAAAGTGGTTCAAAGCTTTTACCGGAAACCCAAATTCTCCAAAATAACCTTCCATGAAAAGGAAAGCAATTATTTATTTAGAGCTTAGCAATGCTTAATGAACACCCTCTTATGTCTCTTATTATATTTTGCAATGTGTCAAACACAATAGAATGCATTACAGGTCAACAACTTCTTACGTTATCTCAGCTATTTTACAATTGCTGTATGTTCTGTTCAACATGTTTATTATATAGTGAGTTGGTAAACACTTTTATACCAGTTCAGGGTTTGTGAGATACGGTCTTAGTGTATATATATATATATATATATATATACACAGTATAAAATATTATATACCGCTGTATCTGCCTCATTCTCCTACAAGTGTAACTGGGTAAAATGCATAAAGGGATTATAGCCGTCTTTGGCTTAATTTGCCATGTCGCTCGGGCTTCAACAGTATTACCTCGTCTAACCCGGAAAAAAAATAAAAATTATCTACCCAAATGTCCACGTGTTTTCGTTCCACTATGTTGCCCAGTAAGGTAACATGTTACTTAACCCCTTAATGACAAAGCCCGTACATGTACGGGCTCCAAATGCATTGTTTTCAATGGGTTTAGGGACCCCCATTGTCCTTAAGGGGGGGATTTTGCTCTGTTGTTTTTAAAAAGAATAATCTACAAGTGATGATAACTGGCAGCTATGAGTGGTTGAGTGCAATGGTTTCTATATACTATATGGGCAGTTTTTGGTTCTTTTTTCACACAGTGTAGAACAGATATCATAAAAACACACCCCATCACCACAGCAATGATGCACGTTAATCTTGGGAGAGTACAATTATTATATGAAATACAGAAGCCATGGTTGTCATAGAAATGGGAATACAAGCTCATGTTTATTGTATTGTATTTAGCTTCACTTTGCAAATATAATGCCATGATTGGAATTCCATACCCTGACCTCAAAATGAGACTGCAAGTGTTCATATTCTGAAACAGGTACTTAAATATATATATATGTCAAGGCAGGCCATCGAACATAGAGGAACATTTATTATTTTATTTATGCTGTAGCCTAGAATACGTTCAACCATTGTTTGATGTAGGGAGTTTAATATATATATATATATATATATATATATATATATATGTATATTTTGACTGTTATACAGAGGCCACACAGATATCATTTGAATGAACTTGTATCTGGTGGCAAAATACATATTACATGGGACTAGCAATAGAATGATGTAAATGGTTGTTATTGATACACACTGTCTGGGGGTTATGGTACTTCCCACTTTTAGCATATCTCACGTAATTGTAAGTGGCAAAAGGCCATATTATAAATAGGTGGGTTTTGTGAAATTTCTAAAATAACATGGTATTTCTCCAAAGACAGCAACACAAATAGCTAGACCGAATGTTTCACCCAAAGCCATAACTGTTAATATCCTGTGAATATCTTGGTTAGAATAGTAGGTGTACTGAGGAGGAAGATGGTTCAGTTTGGGCACAAACCTGGGGTCATCACCACATTCTGAAAATTCTTGTCACGAACAGATATTACATTTACATAGAGAAGCTGCTTTTAGAACCCTTTAAAGCGACATACACACATAGTATGAACATAATATCAAAGGAAAGACTGTGTATTCATATACACACTTGGATTTGATGACGGCTTATAACTATTGTTGTTAGATGCAACAGTGTAACACTGCTAGTGGTGAAACATGAAGTCTCCCAGCTGTTGTCTGAAATGTATCAAAAAGAAAAGAACAAAGTTTCTGTTGTATGATGGCTGCGTCATACAGTATATATGTGTGAGAATATGTTTCCAGCAGACCACCATATGTTCAATAGAGGCCTGACTAAGGCAGCAGGGGGCAATTGCCCCAGGGCTGCCCTAATTTCAGCATTTCAGAAGCATTTTGTGTGAATGTATGTTGGACATGGCTGGACACCGTGTGCATTGTATCTGAAATATATCCTGATCTGCCATGTTAATGGACTCCAGCCTCCCTTGAGCCCTCCTGCGGCATCTTTGCACATAAACCGCGGGCTGAAGTTTAGGCCTTGATAAGGGTTTTTTTTTTTGCTGCTTCAAATCATGCAGGCAATAAGAAAAAAACATTAAACACGATGTGTATGTATGAGGTTGTTTCTTGTATTTCATATCTGGAACTGCTCACTGACAGATACACTGATATTTCCACTCCCATGGATCTCTCAATGAGTAAAAAATAAGTAGACCAAAAAGAGGTCAATTATATCTCACTGATTAGGCCTATGAAAATGAAATACATGTCCTAGATTGTCGATTTCCCCTACAAACAAAATGTGGTTCACATGCCAGATGTGAACTGCAAAGAGTTGTACATGGGTCTGCCATATGGAACCCAAAGGCTAATGTCATCTGCTGCTGATGGTGTCTATAATTATTTATTATTAGGCAATGCACAATTCCACAAATTAACAATGACTTAAAGACACCAGCATTCAATGCTTTGTCTCTGCTGGACCTCCCTTAGGTCAGTATCAGTCTCAATGTTTCAGTATTAACGTTTACAACACTCTTGATTGATAATTTTCCATATATTGAGTCTTTAAGATTCACCTCTTTTGATAAGGCTAGTTTCTCAGCTTATTCAATAGAGACTTAAACATAATCCAGCAAATACTTTTGTTTAAACAATTTGCCTTGAACAACCAGTCCAACTTGCTAAGCAGCAGTTTACTATACTTTACTTATGCCAGTTTACACGAGGACATGACAAGTTTATGAGAAGATGGACAACAGATGTCCCGGACACTATAATAATGAGCAGCTGTCAATATCTTAACTCATACCTGTAACCTAAATCCCTAAAAAAATATTTGGAAGCCTAAGTCTGGAATCCAGACAGGTTTAAATTAGTAATGTAACAACCTAAAAATCCTAGAGAGTGGCGCCAAGCATGTAGGCAACAGTATTTTAGAGCACTAAACTAAAAATAATCTACCATAGTAATTGGATGGTAAAATCATTGCTGGGATTATTTTGTCTACCTTTTTTCATAACTCCAAAATAAACCAGCACTATTTGATATCACTGGTCCAAGTGACCATAATGGTTATTTTTGTACCACCACCTTCCTTTGGAATACCAGCAAGCTGCTTGCCAACCTTCTGAGGCTGAAATATATCCATAAAGCTATCCTGAATATAAGAGGAAACCAATGCCAGGGGAGCCGAATTTTGTTTAGTAGATCTTAAAACACTGATAAATGAAGTATTTTGTAATATATCCACTCTGTGTTAAAATTTAGGGCCACAGCAACATAGAATCACAGCTTCCCAGATAAACATTGTTTGAACACAAAATAATGGCATAATTTTAATAGATATAGTAACTAACAAAAGACAACATTTTTCAACATTCTTCCAAGTCAACATAAAAAGCAACTGCAATATTACTTTTCTACAAAGACTTATACATTATTGACAAATAAACAATATGTTTTGTGTGGAGCATTCTTGTTTTTGAAGTTTATAGTTGTTCTGTGTTACAATTTATACAGGTTTGCCTTTGCATGTGTAAGGTCTGATGTTATGTTTATTTAATCTTTTAAGTATTTATATTAAGTGTTATATTTATATTTTTTACATATCCCAGATACTCTTTAATACTGTAGCAGGTTGAGAATCAAACATTAGAAAACCATAATGCTGCATCTTTGTTCCACCAACTGCTTCCAGATGGTCATATGAGATACTAAATCATGGGATAAAACAATTCACCCCAACAAAGCAATTCATTAATCACATTCATATGTAGTAAAATAAATATGACACTTTTAAGTTTTACTTTTAGTCTCGTATTTGGCATAGAGATCGGTTTGTTGTGATATAGAGGATATTACCATTTGGGAGAGCGAGGTTTTGAGGTCCGGAAGTCATGTTAGTGACACAAAGAAAGCTCTGCAGGAATCCATCCTAGCCAAAGGCATCTCGCAAAAACCACACTGGGGTCTATTCACTAAATGCATTGGCAGGATAGATTGCAGGATGTTGTGTTTTCAACCATTCATTTGGACTGGCCAATCACAGTGAGCTTCTCCTGCAGGAAGAGTTTTGATGGCCCTGTGTAATGTATTGATAAATCTGCATTTTACATGGGCAGCTCTGCTCTTCCTGTTTGAGAAACTTGCTAGTGTTGTCCATACCTGGGATCTTTCTGGCTCCAGCTACCTGTAGCCTCCACCTTGCGAGATGAGGTTAGGAGGTCCAGCTGAGCTCATGGGTACTCTTGCTGTTTTCAGTGGGTGGTCCTGCTGACGTTGCGAGCAGTCCTGCTGATGACTGTGGGAGGTCACACTGACATCCCAGAACAAACACTCTTGTTGGAGGGGAAGGGAGAGGGGCATGCCGCAATTCTAAAACCCAATTTCCCTCATCTGGAGCCATTCTTTTGCATTCCCCGGGTATGGTGTTGGCCAATCAAAATGAACTCTGAAGGCTATTAGTAGAAACTAAAACTCCCCTGCAATCTCTCCTTTAGTAAATAAACCCCATTATGAAAGGACTTCATTTGTTTGTCTTCTTGAATGCAAAGTTAAACTAGGAAAATACGTGTCATGAGGAAACATCCTACTGGTACCTCTACATCCTCACTCTTCAGCTATCTCTTACACTTTCTTACCTTATTGCTTCTCCTCTCCCAGGGGACTATTTCACACACGTCCCTCCATTTCCGTGCCATTTTACCTTAGTAAGAATTTTATTTATAATGTTTCTTTCCTCATTTTCAATAATCATTTAATTCCCCCATTTGATCCCCTACATTTAACTTCCAGATTGATGTCCATCTCAAATAATCAAATCATGCTATTTTCTCCCTACTACTAATAAGGCTTCAGACTTCACTTTGAACCTTATTAAATATTATTGCATTATTGTGCATATAATATATATATGGAAACAATAAGAATGTGAAGTTTTCTCCTCTCTAAGGAAAAAAATTCAACAAAAAGTTCTTTAGTATCTACACTAATCTATGCAGCCTGTTCACTATAATGAAGTGAACACAACTTAAATGCTAAAGAGCAAAGTGTCTGGCTATGGCCATTCCTGCCTCCCACTTCCATACAAATATAAAGCTGCTGGAAGCTTGCTCCACCCATAAATTTCATGACCACACCCATTGACAGTGTCTACCCTGCCCAATGATGATGTCTGCCCCGCCCACCGACCTCCTTGGGCTACACAAAGAAGGAGGGCTCTGGGGAGCTGGAGTTGGAAGTTCACATGTATTATAATAAGGTGTACTTATTTTCAAGCAATTATTTTTTAACAATATTTGGGCTACAAGGGACTTTTTTAATCAGGCTAGTACTGGCCATCAGGCATGCTGGCCGCACATGACGTGTGGTTGGACTTAGCAGCCATTGGATGCACCTGATGGTTGCGTACGGGGGCCGTGGGCATCAATGGTTGATATGTCCAGCCGCACGTTATGTAGCCATAAAAACGTAACAAGCAGCTGCGCATATCCAGCTGGTGGCTGCAATTATGTCAGTAGTCCGCAGTTGGCCTTAAAATGCCAGGGCCGCCTAGTAATACCCAGTCCGGCTCCACGTTTAATTAATGGAAGAAGCATAACAATGAACTTCTTCTCCTGCACCTTTTTTTTATACTACCTTTGTAAGAAATAACACAATAAAATGAATAATCAGAAAGTTAAGATCCCTGCTCTCACTAGCGTTTAGGAGATATACTGTTTTTTTAAAAATCTGTACACAACATTCCCTAAGTTTATTAGGGCTGAATTAGAAATATGGAAAGAAAAACAATCTGTATAGGCTGGGAACAAGAGAGAAAGTTCTTAATGGTAGCATTTTATTGACTCTCTTCTAGTTCATTTGCCTCTTGGTTCTCACATTCATTTGGTGGGATTTCTCTGCTCCCTTCCCCCAAAACACGCATCTATATTTATAACTGAGAATTCCATCTGTTGTTCATTTTAATGAAATGGTATTCTATGGGGATATTCTTTTTTTGCGTAGGACATTTTTAGGAAAGAATGTTATCCATGAAAAAAAATGACTGATCTCTACAATACATGGGTGGAGGTATACAAAATTTGAGTTCCGCCTGTATATCTATGCTTTTTCACACAACATTTTGGACCTGATTATTGCTGGTTTCTACTTTACTTGGATCCATACATGTAGAGCAATTCCTGTGCTATCTTTACCACCAAACAGCTTGTCAGTGCCCCCAAAGAGCCTGTCGGTGCCATCTTTGCCTCTAATACTTATACATCCATGCACAATTACTCACACTTATACATACATACATACAAACTCATGCATGCTCATCATACTCCCTCCTGCACCCCCTATTTAACCTGTAGTGTTCTTTGGCGCTTGCACACTGTGAGAGAAACTTCTCTTTTACTACCCAGGTGATGTAAGGTGACCCAGCTGCGTTCCTGCTTCCCCAGGGCGGTACAAGAGAGGTTGCTTGCACACATTGGAATGTCCTGGCCTGAGCAGCTTCCCCATTTTGCTCGCATTAAAGACAGCCCTGCGTCCCTACCACCTAAAAGCTGAGTCTTCATGGACCAGGCTCTACTGTGACAAAATGAAAATTATCAAAACAAATAAAATACATTTTTAATGTTTTTTTTTTAAAAGTGCTGTTGGCTGGTATTGTAAATCTCAAAACTGTTATCCAAAAAGCCAGTTATGGTGGGGAAAAACACACAAGAATGATGCACAGGTGCCTAGAGTGTGCAAGTGCAGCCTACCAAAAGTGTATGGTGAACGCCTAACCAGCAAGCCATGAGACCCAGATCAGACCCGGAGCACCGAAGGGCCTATGGACTTGTTGGTTCCTCACCCTTACGACCAAGTATTTCCTTTTCCCGCAGGAACTACACATGAAATTACACAAAAGGCTGTTTTAACATAAAATAACAATCATAAAAAAATGACAGGTCTGCCTCATTAAATAACAAACCCCCCTATATATATATATATATACATACTGTGCAACAGTTTTTTTCAAACATAGACATGTTCATTTTTATCATTAAGCAAAATTGAGCGAACAAAAGAAATATATAAATCTATATTTGGTGTTACCACTTTTTGCCCTCAAAATAGCATCATTTTTTCTACAACGCATACATATTTCCCTTCTCAGTTAGAAGATGTCCAGCAATGCCATATGCTCAGCATTCATACAAAACAGTGGGACGCTTGAACACCCAGCTACTGTCCGGAGAAGTCTGGTCAGAAGCAGGGGCGTAACTAGAAACTTCAGGGCCCCGGTGCGAGAATCTGTTAAGGGCCCCCCCCCACCCCATCTATCCCTTTCTCACGATCTCCCCTCTCCCTCCCTAA
>VKOC01006175.1:0-26182 GCA_009364415.1 Spea multiplicata
GTGTAGAGCTCCACGCGATTCGCGCAGACAACTTCCGCTGCAGCCCGAAGGAGGTGTGGCTAGCAGCGGGGGTTGTCTGCGTCCATCGCGCAGACCTTCCCCGGCTGTCAGAGATCAGAGGAAAGTCTGCTGTCCAGCAGCAGGAACTTTCCCAAGAGGGAGAGGGATATATTGGGAAAGTTCCTGCTGCTGGACGGTGGACTTTCCTGTGCCCGGTTTAAAAGCTGATTACCTTGTGCACGCTTTTGTACATTTTGTCGTAAGTGCAACATTTTACCTTATCCACATGACCAAGTGACACTGTGCCATTGCTGCTGTGTTTTTATATTTTTTAGCCACAAAGAATGAAAGAATATTTTATGATGAGCGCATTTATGTCCTTGGAAATGTGAGTGCGCTACTTACTTGCAGTATTGCTAAGCCTTATTTTCTTATTATCTTTTTTCCCCTGTGTGGATGTGCGCCCCATTTGGAAGAATTGTATAATTCTATATATTTAGTTGATCTGGTTGTGTCGGCCGTCGGTTAATAACTCTGTGCGGCTGGGAAGTGCCGAGTTCCTAAATTATCAGCGGGGGGGGGGGGGGTCGGTAATAAATCACCTGCTACAGGCGTTTGCTGCGAATCCAGTTTTCTCGTCGCCCTTCTAGCGCTCGTATTAAAGGGGTTTGGGATTAAAGCAGGGTCCCTGTAATTAGCGGGTACATAACGGGACTGGCATCCAGCGCCGGGGTTATCGGAGTAAATACAGGGACGGGTATCTAGCACCAGTATATACTGGGATTGGCATCTAGGGCCGCCGTTATCTGGGAGTGCACTGACATCTAGCACAGGTGTTATCTGGCCCCCTTTAGACGGACCGCTCAGACCGGGGTCCACGGCCGCGTCTCTGTATATCTCACCCCCCCGAGCGCTTCATGTGTCGTCGCGCAGGCTTTGTGTCTGCTGCATATGGATGAGCGACCCTTTTTGTTTCGTTCTCCGGCGTTTAAGCGGACGCCGCGTTGAATATCGGGACCCTCGAATACCGTTCCCGGCCCGGGGGGCAAAGTCGGGGCGCTTAGCAACTCGAAAAGGAAAACGTCACTTGTGGTAAATCACCCGGCGGCGGAATGTAGGAAAAATAAATATTCAAAACAAAGTGAGTTTATTTGAGATCGCGGCTCGCGCCCCCCCAGAGATAAAAAGCTTTCCGCTCTCATATCTCAGCCGCGTTTCTGGAGCCGCCGTGTAAACGCATCGGCCGGAAAGATGGTCGCCATGGAGCTGAATGTAACGCGACCGCAGGAAAAACAACATTCCCAGGGCTGTGTAAAACCCACACCTTTCCCAGAAATAATTCATCATTTGAATCCTGCCTTTTTTTTCGGGAACACTTAATTGTCATGTGACCCAAAAGGACCCAAAACTCAAATTCAAGAATGTTCTTTTTAATGGGAGCAGTCCCACGTCAGACTCGTAAGCGTGGTCCGCATTACTATACGTATTAAATAATATTTAATTATTGGTGTCCTCCGCCCAAAACAGGAAGTGTACCGCAGTATGCTTCCTGCACGTGCTCAGCGGCCAATTGCATGTATGCTTCCTGCACGTGCTCAGTAGGACTGCCTTTCTACATATTGGAAGCTGAGCTCCTGTTGAAATCCTGCAGCAGCGTCCAATCACACGTATGCTTTCTGAATGCTGATGTTTTGGTAGCACACATGCCATTGGCTGAAGCTTTTGCTGGGCGCTCGGTTCCCATTGGCTTCAGTGGGAGGGCTACTGAGCGTGTGCAAGGACTGTACCCAAGAATGCTTCCTGGTTTCAGTAGAGGCCACCGGGGGGAGGACTAAATGACTCGGACGGCTCTTCTTCCAACCCCAATAACTAAAGAACGGCTGCTCCGATTAGCGTGCAGTAAAATGCGTCGGACTCCGTGAAAAGTGGACTCCGGCCTGCGTTTAAAAAATGTCAACTTTTGGCTTTTTTCACTAAATGGCATAAGCGGTTGCCTGTTTTTTTTTTCTTTAGTGGAGTAGGGTGATGCTGGGTCGGTAACCTGTCCTGCGATAATATAATGTTCTCCGCCGTCCCCCAAACCATCGAAATCAGAGAATGGGAGGGTGAGCTTGCCGAGGTTCGGCTGAGACGCATGAATGCCCGGCTTTGTTTTATTCGGAGACACCGACTCCGTATCCGGCCCTTGAGCGGTGGTTAAAGGGACAGCAGGCTGTAATCGCGCAGGACCTCATCGCGGTCAGAGCTCGGTACGTCGGACGGGTCCAATGCGGTGAGCTGGAAATTGTATCGATCCGGAGAACAGGTCCCTCCGTTACAATAATTAGAGCCAACGAAATGAAACCTTAAATGCAGTGTCTGTGTGTGTGTCTGTGTGTGTGTCTGTGTGTGTGTCTGTGTGTGTCTGTTGTGTGTCTGTGTGTGTCTGTGTGTGTGTCTGTGTGTGTGTCTGTGTGTGTGTGAAGCATGCAGTCAGATCAGAGCCGCTGCCCCAGTGAAGGGCAATTACCAGGAGAACAAAGGGGCCGTGTAGTGATGATACTCTGTAATCCTCCCATGTACTTTGTTCTGTGGCGCGCGTGATCTCAACGTTTAACCCCGCGCTCTCCAGTTGCTGTCATCGAACGCAAGGAAAGCAGATAAGAGGCAGTCGCTGTAGCTGACGTGGACTACAACTCCTATCATGCTTAGAGACTAAGGGAAGTCCCATGGGGAAAAAAATATGCTTGCTCATAAAACCAGCCCTGTATGCAGTGGTAATCAACCGCCAAACCCCCCCCACGCCGTGTCTACTAACGTCGGTCAGTGACAGAAACCGGGTTTATCTCATTTTGCCCCAATAATCTCCCTTTATCTGCAGACCTGGAGCCGCCGTTGCTGTCAGTCATGTGATATTTTGGGTGAATTTCCCTGCTCAAACACCACACTGAGCTGATGCTTTATGGCGATGCTAATGAAGTCCGTTCCTCCATAGACTTTCATTTAGTCTCAGAGTCAAGTTAGATGATTAAGACCGAGCCATTCTATTGTTCCCCACAGGCAGTATGATAAGGAGTTTAGGGGGTGTTTAGTAGATCGGGGGTCAGATAACAGAGTGAGAACCTCCTACAAACGGCTGATATGCGGCTGCCTGAAATTATTATATTGTGGGGCAAAAACTATTTTTATTCTGATATTTGTGATAAAATGGCGGAAGTTTCCCTTTAAGCTGATGGAAACTCCTAGGAAGCGCGTGGATAGCGATCAGGTACATTTCCCTGCTTAAAGCTCCAACGCCTGAGTAATAACGGGCTTGAAAGATAAAAGTGTGAAGAGTGTGAGCTCTTGTGTTATTCCAGAGGGGAGAAATGAGCCGGGAAGCCGCAGTTAGCAGTCCAGCCACTAGATGGCAGCGTCGTCCTTCAGAAAAATTTCTATTAAAACAACAACAAAAAAATGTTCTAAACACAAATTCCCGAGTAAATCTTTGCACATTTGCTTGATTATTTTCCCAGAGGTGATAGAAGTTATTGTTGGTGTTACAGAGGAACAGGGAGTGGACACAAGCACCCCCCGAACAGCCACGGAAGGCAGGAACGTATATGAATATTAATCGTCGGGGGTCTCAAAACACATGTTTTAACGGCAGGGTCACGGCTAACATTAATTGCAGGATGTAATGCGCTGCTGTGGCTTTTAATTGGGCGGCCGTTAACATACTCGGTGTTTGTAAATACGTCTGCTTCCAGCCTTCCAAGTAAGTATCTCCCCTTTTGCCGCCGGAGCAGTGAAATTGTTGAGTTTATTTGAAAGGAGAAGAAAAAGAAAACGCGATGGGCAGACGCGTCAGTGATAAGTGAACTCGTTTACCTCTGATGCTGCGTACATTACAGTTATCTCTCGTTATAACCGAAAGGATCGTAGAAACCGGTCCGGTAAAAGTCATCTATTTAGAGGCGCTTTAAGGACGTTTTTACTATACTGAGAGGGTGGTAGATAAGTGGAGCGGCCTCCCAGCAGAGGTGTTAGAGGTTAATACAGTAAAGCAAGGCCTGGGCGGGGGCGAGCCCACTGTTTTTCCAAGGAAACGCCTGAAAGAGCATCATTCCGTTAAACCATCATTCCTAAACATCCCCCCCCCCTCGCCCAGCTGGACCAGACAACAGCAGCCAGAGTATCTTATATTGTTCTTCTAATTGATCTGTTTTATTAATACAGGTGTTAGCGTGATGCGTCGGTGCGGATATGAGGTCACAGCAGTCCTTGGCTGAATAGTCATTTCTGGGTTAACTTCTACGCGATTTGTCTTTTCTACTTTTCTTCTTTTAAGCAGAGAAAGCAAACCGAGGGCCAGCAGATGAGCACAAAGTGCGACTCCTCCGTGGCAGCGTTGCGTAACTTTTTATATTACGTGAATCTAATCCGTGTGTCTCGCCCCTTAACGGCGCTAAAGGGACGCGGGGAAGAGGTCCCTCCCAGGCTGTAACGCGGCTCCTGCCGTCATTAAATCTCCGAGTTATTAAACAGCTCCGAGAAAACCAACCAACGGCTCCGATCAGGGACTCCCAGATCATCAAAAAGCAAAAACAATCCAAAGCGGAGAACATCTGGAAGCGCCGAGAACCTGCCGCGGGTAAGGAGGTCCCACGGTGCCAGCGCGGACCTCTTCTCCTTCTCCTCCTCGGGCCTGGTCTGTGTTTGTGGTCAGTGACGTTCACGCTAACGCCGGCTGATGAGGCGGAATGAGCCGGAAGCTTGATTCTCCCATCTAACGGGGAACAATGGAGTGTCCTGGACTCTTACTACACTTTGCCAAGTCGATAAGAAGGAACACCCCCCCCACCCCACGGCAGAGCTCCTTCGGTGGAGGACATGGCCAGCTTCTGGTTCTTGAGGTTCTGAGCTGGTGGCCGAGTTATGTTCTGCTCCAGTGTGCGTGCGCGGTGGGGAAAAATAAGTGATAGAGCTGTAGGAAAAACCTCTTCTGTGTACATACCCCGGATACATCGCTCTTTTGGGCTTTGGAGCCCCTGGGGCCGTTTCTCTCAGTACAGGGACGGGGTTATCGGCTCTTCTTGGCACCACGTTGAGTTTCCTTTTCTTCTCCCCGATGTTGCCGCTTATTTCTCAGTCCCTTCTCAGATCACAGAGATATCTTCAGCCTCCTTCCCAACCTGAGGAAGGCGAGAGCTACGGAGTCCGAGACTCTACTCCAGATACCGCACGTGGGGAGGAATAACCCTGGTGTAGCACAGGAGAGGCACACGACGAGACCCCGGTGTTTTGTGACGTTCACCTGTCTCTATTTACTATACAGCTACTCAACCGCAGACTCATCATCGCTACTTCATGGGGAGGTCTTCTGGAAACCACCAAAAACCCACCAAAACGCCCCAAAATGTGCGTTCACTCACTATAATACTATATTATTGCGTTATATACTCTTATTATAATATAGAGTTCTCGGTTCACCTTTTTAAACTTTTGGTGATATCCGTGCAAAAAAACATTTATTCCTAAAATTAATTCGGTCAAGATTTAACAAAAACTACCCTTTTTTAAACTTTTTTTTTTTTTTATATTAAAAAAAAATAATAGAAAAGTTCTGTTCCTTGTCTGAATTCTCCTAAAAAGCATCATTTAAGGCCGTCGATTTGGACGCATTAAACATGATTGCTGGTATCTCGCTTCACGGCTTACTGAGAATAACTCCGCCGGGCCGGCAACGTTCTCTTAGCGCAGTCATTAAATACTTGTTTGCCGGATGGAGGGGGCAATTACCGGCCCGGCGACCTGCAATCACTTCTCCGAGTGCCACTTTTATTCGATCCAATTTTCCTGTCCCTTTGTTCCCGCGCCAAATATTTAAGACGAAGCACTTTAATACTTTTTTCTATTATTTTTATATATAAAAGTTGCTGTTTCCGTGTTGCACGGAGACGACGCGGCCCCTTTTTCTGTTGGGGGCATCCGTTGAGCGAATGGTCGTCGGAGGGCCGCCAGCCCCGGAAGGTCGGGAGAAGCTTCACGTCCCACGCAGAGAATCTGGCTAACCGCGTCTTTCCCGGGAATGGCGAGGGATTCTTTAACGTCAAAATGCCCAAAACTGGAACTTCTATTACTGAAACACAGCTATTTTGGCCAAAAACTAGATCTGCAGATAAAATGAAAGAAGAGAAGCGTTAGAAGAGGAGGTCATAATCTGAAACTAGAGGGTCAGAGGCTTAGATTTAATGTAAGGAAGTTTTACCCAAGAAGGTGCTAGATAAGTGAAACAGCCTCCCAGCAGAAGTGGTAGAGGGTATTAAACATGCATGGGATAGACATACGGCTCCTGAATCTAAGACGAGACCAACGACTGATTAAAGTTTGAGTGTTTACAGCGGGAGAAACGGGCGACTAGACGGGGGGCCGGATGGGCCTGATCGGTTTCCATGTTTAAAAAAAGATGCTCGATCACGGCTTACAATATGATGGAAATCTTTTTTTTTTTTTTTTTTTTGGCAAAAAACATCAAAAAAATATCTTGCTACAACTTATGCACCCCCCGCAATTACATATATGTACCGTGTGATATGTCACGTGTGCTGCGTGTGAATAACCACTGAGGGTGTCCGCGTCAGTCGAATCATTTTAACCCCTTGACATCACCCTGCGTGTCCTATGGCGTAGATTTGTCTCTGATATAATATTCTGGTCCAGCTCAGCACCTTTTGCCGGAGAAGCTCAATTTTCTTTAATATAATGATCGCCATCCTGCGTTTTTGCTGATTTTTATATATAATATTTTTTTTTTTTTTTTTTTTTCTTTTATTTATTTTTACTTGGACTGTTACATAAAAAATAAAAAAAAAAAAAAAAAAAAAAGCAAAATAATAGTTCACATGCACTTTATGTTTTCTTTTTGTTAGAGAGCACTGCTCCTGTAACAATATATAAATATATATCTCAATGTCTATTATATATATTATATATAATATAGTTATCTAATAAAATGCCTTTTTTTATTTATTTGAAAATCCGAATATATTTCGTCTCTCTCACAATGCTTTTATCGCTCGCAGTCCGCTGCTTTCTGCCGTTTTCGTGGTCGGTCCGCCTGAGCCGTGCGATGATGAATTATGAGCCGCGCTGGGCGATAGCGTGGAGCTGAAAGCCTGTAATAAAGCCGGGGGCCGCTCTCCTGGCATTGTTCTGGGTGCCAGCTCTCCCTCTCTCTCCATTATCTCTTCCCTTATTCTGCATTCCTCTATTTTAAGACGCATTTTCTGCCGTTATTTAATTTATGGCTGATGCTCGAACCTAAATATAAACCTTTTGTCATCCGCCCCCCCCCCGCGTCTCTCCAGCCGTGGCTTTTATACGATCTCCTTGGTAATTACTTATCAAAAGTCCTTGTTTATTTCTGTCCGATTTGGCTATTGAAAGTCCATTTTTTTTTACATTTAATAAATGTGAATTTAAAGTACCGGTATATAGCCCAAAAATCATCTACTTATTGGTGTTTGCCTTTCTCTCTGGCTCTTTTAGTGAATTTAAAGCCCACGTGGGAGCAAAGAGCAAGTTTTTAAGAGTAGGGCGATATGATCTGTCACGTGGTACCAGGTATTTAAATGATACGGAGCAGCTTAATCAGAGAGGCACACGAGAGATTCCACAACAGAATAAGCTTTTATCAGACACCGCCTGGCAAGTTACTAAGTAGTGATCAGGATTTGGGGTAAAAAATGTACATATTGGTTTAAACGGGAAGCAATATGTTTACCAAACCCCCACCCCGGAAAGCAATGTGTCAGAGCGTCACAGAGCTGTGTTGTGCCTTTTAACGCATAACGATGCCGAGACACACACAGGCACGTCCGTCCGACTCCTCGGGGGCCGTCCTCCAGGCACCTTTTAAAACCCACATTGGCTCCTCCTTTAAGACATTTTTATTGCAGTGCTTAAAAATTGAGAAAGCAGTTTGTAGTTTTGAAATTTATAAGCTGCTTCCTCTAGGCGCAAGAAGCCGTTGTCCTACAAGGGCCAAGAGATTCTCAGTTAGATCCTTTCTACAGGCCAGGAGTCAAAGGATGTCCCGAGGAACAATGTTCCGCATCCCGTCCCGATGAGCATCTCGTGTCTACGTTTCATCGGGTAACATCTCTCAGAATTTACACCGGATACATTCTAGTTGTCAAAAAAAAAAAAAAAAAAAAAAGGAATTACAAAAGATGCCAAATTTATTTTAAAAATTAAAATACTTTTTTTTTCTACTTTGTGTTTTTTTTTTTTTCTTTGCGAAATACACCTAGTATTGTAGTGAATAACTGTTTTTAATTGATAATTAAGTCATACAGGTACAGGGTACAATTAAAATTTTTGAACCTTGTTTGGGGCCAAAAAATAAATAAATAGTTGCAGCGTTCTAGAGAAGGTCAGACTCCCCGCGCGTTCCGCGCCGTTGCCGGTCTCTTTGGTAGCGTTGCATCGCCAGTGATTTAGGGCCTTCATCTTCTCATGTTTGCGACGAACCCAAATAGCTTCACCTTTAATATCTATTGTATTTCAGAGGCATCTCGGCAAAGTTTTCCTAATAAAGAATGCCGATAGCGAAGTAACGGCCGCATTAAACTTTTAGTGCGTTCTCTAACCCGCAATTTATAGCTTTACTTACTTATTGTGCATCGGCTGAATTATTTATTCCGTTTTTTACTAGTATTGGGCTGTAACTTTCTTGTTTGGCTGTTTTTTTATTTATTTTTTATTCTTTTTTTTTTTCCCCTGGTATTATTGTTGATTTATTGGGAATGCCGCGGGATTCAATGTTAATTTAAATAAATAAGTAAAGCCTCAATTATCAATTTTCCTTTATGCAGAAAACGTTTTTTTTTATATCCCATTGTACAGCGCTGCGGCATATGATGGCGCTATATAAATATTACTTTCCTCCGTGGCCGCGCTGTACAGACGTGTGATTGTGGCACGAATGTCGCTGATATCATGTGTTTAGTGTTTAATATATTTATACGAGTTCGGCCTCTCGTAACCCGTTCTTTCTCTTGTTTATTTATAAGCAACTTATTAGAGAGATGCAGCAGATGGCGAGCCGACCTTTTGCCTCCGTCAACGTTGCCTTGGAAACAGACGAGGAGCCTCCTGATCTCATTGGAGGGAGTATAAAGGTGAGAGAGTGGCCTTTTAATTGTGAATTTCATACAGACGGGACCTGTCGGAGTTCTAACACGCCCATATATGGTGTGGATGGGTGTGGCACGGGATGCCCCCCCCCCCCCCGCAGGAATCCCGACACAGCTCGGCGCTCCATGCGTTTTTCATACATGGCAAAAGGTTCTATTCACTAAACTGTGAGTTTGCCGGAAGTTTGAACGCGACCTCTATACCCTATAAATTGGTTCTGGCCACCATAGCAGCCGGTTTAATATCCCTGCTGGTCTGACCATTGGTGATGAGAACCCCCAGCGTGGTACACGGTGCCGAGTATATTACAGGCAATGCTACCAAAGAGGAAATAAAAAACTAACTTACAAAGCCAGCGAGTCCATCAGGTGTGAAATGATCTTTAAAGAGTTTCTTGAAGTTCACTTTGTATCTAGTGAAGGACAGGTCCATAAAAATGCCCGTCGCTGGTCGTGTGGGGGGTCCGCTCCCCTAATGTCCCTCGATGCCAAAATATGAGAAAAGCATGTGGCCCGAGGAAGCTAACCGTGCGTCGTTTATTGTCCTTTGGCCTTAAAGCTCCAGGGCAGGTTTTAATTCCCAGTCCTGCCGTGCTAACAGCAGAGAAGAGCCTCTCCTCACCCAAGAAACCACAACCCCCCCTGCTTCGTTCCCTTAACGTTTCCCACCTTGATTATTGCAACACTCTGTCTCGACTCTCTCATCCAGTCTCTCCAAACTGCTGCTGCTCGGCTTATCTTCCTTACAGCGCGCTCCTCTCCTGCTTCCCCACTCTGGGAAATATATAATCCTCGTACTAACATTAAAAGCCCTCCATAGCACTCGTCCTCCATACATTTCTGCCCTCGAACCTAACGTTCTTCCTGCGGACCAACGCTCTCCTCCTCGCTTAGAATCTCTTCTTTTCCTGCCGGCAACGGACTGTAAGAAGCGCCGCGGGAATTGTCGGCGCCGTATAAATAAAGTAATAAATTGGTGCAGATGATTCCAAACCACACGACGGTAACCCGGACCGGTTACTCAATCAACTCATTGGGATGTAAAGTTAAAAACCCCTTTTCAGACCGACCCGCGCGCCCTTTAATAAGACCCCCACATTATTTCCCGCTGACTGCCGTTCACCCATTAAACGGACAGATAGCGACAGCTCTCCAGAGATGAGGTGCTCGGCGGAGGCGGACTGTCCACAAATTATTAAATTATATATATATTATGTATATTATTATATATTTTTTATTCCTACAAATAAAATCCCTTTTCTTTGCTGAGAGAAATGAGTTGTAGTTTATCAGAGGTCTTCCCAGGCACCGCGGCTATTAAATCGTATTTATCGACACTGCAATTGGGCTGAAACACCGGACTTACAGAACTTTCCTCTTTCTTTCCATTATGCTTTCAAAATTAATTGGTTTCTTGAAGCGGTTTTTGTCCTGCTCTTCGCCCTCCGCGCGGCGGGGGTTCTCACATCCACTCGCACGGCCGTCGCCTTCTCCCGTCAGGCGAAAGTCTTTTGTGAGTGTTTAAGGCTTCTTAGAGGCTGTTCATCTCTTGGCCCTCGGACGCCGGTGATGAAGCACACTGCTGACACCCGCTATTTTAGAAATGTGAAGGCTGCCGTGCTGACTCTGCTCTTCGTTTTGGCGACCGACGGGCTTCCGCATGGTTATTTGTATGCCCCGTTAAGGATGTGTGATGGCGTGAAATCGGTGGTCCTGCCCTATCTGCCCTGTCGCGATGATGGTTCCAACAAAAAATGCCTATTTGCATAAAAACATAGTCTGCCGGCACACTATGCTGCCTGCTGTAAAGACTCCAACTCTAATCAGGAGCCCTGTGCCTATCCTTTGCGTGTTTAAATTCCCTCGCTTTATTAGCCTGTACCACTTCTGCTGGGAGGCTGTTGTGTTTATCCACCACCCTCTTATACCTGTCCGTCTCTTGTGTTTAGCGTGCACTGTCTAGTAGACTTCTGCTAATGGACCAAAAACATTTTAGTTCATTTTTCTTTCGTTTTTGGGCTATTCATTTTCTCCGCTTTCATGTTGGACGCAATTTGGCGGGCTTTTTCCGTTCACAAACCCCCTCCCATGCTCACGCTGTGTCTCCTCCCTGCTGATTGCTTCTGTTTTTTTTCTCTTGACTCTTCCTGTTTAGTTGTCTATCTTCGCCCTTCTGTCTTCGCCCTTCTGTCTTCGCCCTTCTGTCTTCGCCCTTCTGTCTTCGCCCTTCGCTCACTTCTCTCCATCATCCAGATAATTCTGCAGAAGGACGGAGCCTCCACGCACAGCCTGTCCCCCCTGATTAAAGGGATGGGGAGAGGCTGTCCCCATGGTTCCGCCATCTTGCAGAAGTACTCCCAAGAAGCCAGAATATTGCAGATGGATTCGTGGATAAAGAGAGGAGCAGAAACGTTTCTCAGCGAATCAGTCTGCAATGTTCTGGCCTCTTGGATTACTTCTGAAAATGGCGGAGCCACGGCACCCACCACGGGTACAGCTTTTCCTCCAATCGGGGAGAAGGTGTGTGCGGAGGCTCCACCCTTTTCTTAGTGGCTCCATTTACCTCTATCGAGAACAGACTGAAGAAGAGGCCAGAGAAGAAGCGGTGCTGCGGGAAAGGAGAGGGGACACGGAGGCGGAGAAGGCAGGGAGCGTCTCATAGAGACATTTATCTAGGGATTTAGTGAAGACGACGCGTCCTCGGCAGCCTCCAGCCTGCGCCATCCGCTCTCTTTAGGGAGACCTTTCATATCATCGACGTAACAAAGGCCCCTCTCCGAGGTCCTCCTCCGCCACGCTCTCGCATTGATTTGGAAATTGATTTCTTTTTTAATTAAGCTTTTTTTTTGTGTGGAATGTGCGGATACATAATCTGCCGTAATTATCTCCAACGGGTTAAATCCTGTGAAGGTTATCTGGGGAGCAGAGGCCCAAATTAATTCCATTTCTTATCATTAAACGGCTATAGCTGCAATAAACCTCTAAAAAAAAATTTTTCAAGAATGGATACAGAGGCAGCTTTATGATTTTAAATGGCAAATGTTTTCCATTCAGTCTTTATTAGTTAAAAAAATATATATATATAATTTTAATATTCGCGTATTTTATTATTTCTAGATGTAGGGATCGGGGAACCTACCAAGTCTACGGGGACGGCTGATAGTGCTGGCTGCGGGTGAAATCTCACAGGGACAAAACCCTCTTAACCATATTTTTTGTGATGTCACCAATCACAGACTTCACATAAGTTCCTCTGCATGCTGTACTTGGGCGTGTGATGTCACAGCAGCAGCGTGACCTCATATGCATAGGGGTGTGACGGATGGAAGTTTCCATTATGGGCAAACATTGGTGGATGTTACTCAGCTCCAAGCCCGAGTAGCCACTCCATGGTTTCTGGCCTGTTACACGAATCGTGCTTATTTCTTATTCCTCATTAAAGTTGTGGTGTTAAATTCTGACATCTTTCCTCCCATCTGTAATCACCGCGCAATCGGCCATTTTTGAAATGAGCAATTCTGGTATAAAGTGCTAAGTCTGTGGTGCGGAGAGGGAGCCGCACTTATCTCTCTGTATAAATCCAGCTCTGTGTTTGTTAGTGTGTCAGAGTTCTAGCGGACAGAAGAATCTTTCTAGTGATGAGCAAAATAATAATCCCGCGACTTTACTCAAAAAATAAATAAATAAATAAATCCATGTCCGTAACAATGCGAGATGGCAAACCTCTCCACGCCATTTATCTTCTTTCCTAAAGATCTTTACGGAATTATCGCTTTACCTGCTTCTAAGGAATAAATATTATATATAAATATTATTATTCCATCCAGATTGTTAAAGCAGGGTTGCGCTTAGTCCTGTTGCCTTATTGGCTGGTAATCAAATCCCGCATTCTGCCCCATCGGCAGAATGTATCCAAGCAGAAGCACTTTCCTAACACCAAATGCAATTTATTCACAAAATGAACACAGCTGCAGAACTTGCAAAGTTTTTCTTTAACCCATTGAGTGTAGATATGAGGTGGCGTATCTCTCCTCCTGGCGCTGAAACAGTTAAATGGCTGTAATCTGATTGTATATTAAGTTATATTTACTGCATTTTTGGAATCCTGGTGGGTTCTATTGATATCAAATTTGTTTGCGCACCACTCATTCGCGCACCACTCATTCGCCACATGCAGTAGGGGGTCTGAAGGTAGACGGCATCTAGGGGGTCTGAAAGGTAGACGGCATCTTAGGGGGTCTGAAAGGTAGACGGCATCTTAGGGGGTCTGAAAGGTAGAGTGTCCCCTTTTGAACTATGTTTTCAACACTGGGGGAAAGTTTCTTAACCCTCTGGGTGCCGTGCGGTGCCACTTTTTTGCATTCTCCGCATTCTTTCTATTTTTATTAATCTCATTCCTTTTGTAAATCCCATAAGGTTGAGGTCCGGGTACCCGGCCTGCAGTCTGTGTCCACATACAGTGAGAGATCAGGAGCCGGGTCGCCCAGAAAAGGATCGGCTGCTGTTGAAAATAAAATAACAAACAGGCCGAGCCTCGCGCTCCTCTTTCACGAGGTTGTAAAACGCTCATTTGCATGGCAGCGAGTGCTAATTCATTAATAGAGTTATGTGTGCGTTACAGGACACATAAATAGTTGTGGAGCTGATTTATCTGCCTGACATTCTCTTTTTCCATTAAGTCTTTAAATAGTTTAATGGCACCATTTGGTCCGTGCCCACACGTGGATCTCTCGCAATTTATTCTCTATTAATTGCTACACAGAGAGGGGGGAGAAAAAAAATATCCTCTACTCAGAAAACATTAAAACTTTACACCTCGCGACACACGCCGTAATTATTCTAGCTGGTAATGGGGCTACTTAGGTGCCGATTTCCGACGGTTTACGCGTACCTCTCATTCATTCATACGCTCTGACAACGGGATTCCGCTACAGTCAGCGCTGTGGATGGACCTGTGGGGGAACCTGCTTTAAAAGGCATGAATTCACTGGGTACGTGGCCTAGAGACCCATAGGGTGGTGTGACGAGGCGAGGAGTTTTGGGGGGTAATCTTAGAATGGGGTGGGCACCACGAGGGTAGGACCCCAGGACTCCTGAAATGATGAAGTTCCCCCGCTTTTAAATAAGTTTGAGAAACCTCTTGTATGTTTATATAAAATAACCCATTCTGCCTTTTTATCTTCATATTTCAGTCGGTTCCGAAACCCATCGCCTTGGAGCCATGTTACGGCAACAAAGCCGCGGTACTGTCTATATTTGTACGGCTTCCTCGGGGCTTAGGCGGCATACCCCCACCGGGACAATCTGGTGAGTAACGAGCAGGACGGGTGCCGTGCCTGACTACCTGCCTTAGCATGTGTTTTCATTGAAAAATTATTATTTTCCTTCGTTTTCAGGTCTCGCGGTGGCCAGTGCTTTGGTGGACATTTCTCAACAGATGCCTTTAGCGTACAAAGAAAAATCCGGAGCGATACGAAGCCGGAAGCACCAGCCCCCGGCACAGCCCGGAACCTGCATTTGATGCAGGGCTTCTGAACTTTAGGGATTTGAATGATATCACGTCGGAAGAATGGAAACTGTTTTTTTTTTTTTTTTTGTTTGTGACGGAGAGACGCTGCAGGAGAAGACGGGACAACCCTTCTAGGTCTTCATGTGACATCTGCCCCCCCGTTTGCATGGTTCCGTTCACATCACGTGAAAATCCCTTTGCACAGACATTTATTTCAGAAGACTTTTTTTTTTTTCCTTTTGGTTTATGATGTAAAAAAAAAAAATTCATCTCAAAGAGGAACGGTGAGAAGAATCTTAACTTATTTTCTCGAACGGAACTGGATGCAGCCGGAACCCTCCGCTCTGGTTAAGGCTCCGTTAATAACTTTGTCTCTCCCGAGAAAGGTAGAGCAGTCATGGCCCGAAAAGACGGTCCATCCAACGCTATACAAACCCTGCTGCGGATAACGACATACTTTCCTACACGCTTCCTGGCTGACTCTATACACATGGGTGGAAAGTGGGGTCCACCTTGTAGAACCAAGGACCTTATCTTGTCTTTGATCAGCTTAAACACAATGCTGCCCCCCCATGCCTCCAGTCGTCGGTAGAAGGTCATCCAGCGGTCGGTAGACATTGATTGACAGCAGAGCTCACCGACAGCTGGCAAACACAAACGCACTGAAGATGTTTGTCGTGCACCGTGAGACTTCCTAGGGGTCCGTGCTGATCGGCGCTGACTGTCCGTAAGAGGGGGTCTTGGAATGCTGACATTAAGTGTATCACCAAACTGAAGAGGTCTTCCCATTACAGGATGAGAAGTCCCGCGACCTTCGTCTCCACCGGACATAGTCGTTAGCCATCGCCGTCGCACTCAAGGGCGCATCGATCCGCAGGACGCTGTGTTGCCTACCGTTAAGGGACCATAGATAGTTTCCATAAACAAATGTAAATGTTTTTTTTATGTCCTTTACATACTGACATACAAGAGCTATAACAGAAAAAGCACATCACATTCCCGCCGACATTGAGGGGCTTATTTATTTCATTGCGGATTGATCTGGTTCTCGGAGGTTTCGTGTATTTACCCCTCGGAGAGTTACATTGACTTTTGTATAAAGAACAGACCGATGGGGTCTTGGCACAGAAGGTCTTTGTGTTGGAACAGGGCCTCCATCTAGGTGGCCCATGGTCTTCCTGTCAATGGCTTTGGACCCAACAGGACTCTCGACGGGGGGTGGAAATACTGAATGGCGCGAACAACTAGGTGCTAATTTGAAGAAAAAAAAATATAGATGTGTTCCCTTTGAAATAGATTTCTATTTTTATGCGTTCTGTTTGAGGGATGTTCTACGAGACTTCAGCAGTGATGTCATCTACATGCTAAATGTTCTTCACGCTATGAAGGAAGTCCAGCTACTTTTCATTGTACCTTTTGGTGGCCATTAAAAAGTGAAATATTTTCTACAAGGCTTTATACAGTCTTTTAAATAACGGCATCCCAGTTTATCATTGAACACACGCTCACACTCAACATTCATAGCATAAGTCACTCACGTTGGATTAAGCGTTTGACCTGTAACACTCACAGTGATTTGATACACAATGTTTACTCTCCAAGTGCCAAAAAAGTCTCCTTTTTTATCTTTGTTGGAGTTTGGTAACAGCAAAATGACACCTCGAAAAACGTTCTCTCATCCATTATGGACGCCAAATTCTTGGTCCTCTTGGCTTGTAGAATAATTGATTCACCTGCCTGTTCTTTCAGTTTTCTCACTTAATATGTAAAATTTAAGTCCTTCTAATCATAAGTCTTGGTACGTTGTCTCGCGTTCCTTTGTACTGAAGCGGTATGTTTTTGTAGGACAGCGTGTGTGTTTCTGATGAAGAACCCTAAACCCTGGAACTTGTGTTATTCAATTGTCACGACTGTCTCCAGTAACTTTGAGGCCTTCTGACAATTCCCATTGGCTGTAGGTGCAATGACATCATCCTGCAAACAGGAAGCTGGGAATATCCGCAGGAGTCTTCTTCCTGGTGGATTATGGCTCCCGTAATCCTGTCCTCCTGGAAGTGCCAGCCAATAAGGGTGGCCCTTTTCTAGCCTATAAGGTGAATGCCGAAATTTTTTTTATGTAACCGTTGATATTTATTTAAACATGACAACTGCTATAAATCCAATCTGGAGCAGATATATAAATAGTCTTTCTCCTCGACTGTCGTAACGACCTCTCCTGATCAAGGTGACAGCCGTGCGTCCATCTCATGGCCGTAATTACAGTAATTTGCCTCGTCAAGCCTACAATAGACAGAAAAGCTATTGATGACAGAATGATGGAAAATGCTTTTGTGTGCCCAAAAGATGTGACAATGAGTGATGTCATTTTAATAGACCACGGTTACTGCAGAATTTGATTGTTCTACCTGGAGTTCGCCCGGATACTTATCGTTCGATGTAAGACGTAGAAACTATACCCTCATAATAGAAACAACTATAGTTAGAAGAGCTACGTGAACTCATTCATTCACATTTGGCTGGTTGCGATTCTAAGGTGTTAATTTTCAGTTTGCAATGTCCAACGCCCTAGAATGGACCACTCAATGAGTAGGTCTTCTTCCTCCAAGGCATTGGACATCCCCATTAAAACAAATCATTGCCAGGCCTTCTATAGAAGGTATAGTGTATCTTCCTATACAATGGATTCCCTGCGATACCCACTGTAGATAATTTAGATTTTTTGATACATTTAGAGCTCCAGTTGAACCTATGACCTCTGGCCGCCTTCCCAATACTCCAACAAAGACGTGTATTAATTAGCTATATGTTTTATAATGGCTGTATATATTGTAACACACCCCCCCCGCCTGCCTATATGTCCTGGCCAAGAACGCTACACGAGGTCACCCTAGTGAGCTCCGTCGACCTGTTTTGACTCCCCAAATTTTTCTTCTTTCTCCAGAATTAAAACCAAAACAAAGGTAAATGGTTGTTGGCATCAAACCTAAATAACGTTGTGTAATGGCTGTCCACGTTACTAATACACAGTAATATAGCTACGATTCTAACGCCCCAGCCTCAGTTAGCCGTACGTTTGATTATGTATCTTTCTGACGACTCTATGAAGGACGGCGGCAGGGAAGATGAAGCGTTTTGTAGATGGCGTTCCAGACATTTTTGTTATAAAGCCGATGACGTATCCAGAAACTTCCCTTTAAATATTACGCTCTCAGTATCTTCGTGGCCCTGGCTTATCTTCTGATCTATCTTCTAAAATGGAAAAGATGAAAACCTTTCCGTTTAGCCGTCTCTTTATTATATTGTTATAGACGCGCTCGTTGGAACCCAAGTCTCGTTTCCTTTGGAAGGGGGGGGATTATAAGGCGTCCAGGGGCATTTCAGATCTTGTAAATACCTCTCTCCTTTTGTAATAAGCGTCACGTTCTCTTCGTGGGAGCAATGAGGCCGTTTCGCCGGAGGGTCTAAACTCGCGGATTCATTCCCGCTGTGATTTTAGCAGCTGGAGAGATTTGAAATGGAAATGTGAGCGTCCTTCGTATTTACCCCGCGACTTGGGCTTTAGGTTCTGTGATTGTCGATGTCGGAGCTGCTTTGTCCTTCCTCGGACGTTTTATTCCACGGACGGGAAATGCCGTAATCTCTCAACATAGATTTATAAAATTGCTGTTTATTTCGTTACGTATTTTGACGTCTACTGTATATTCCCTTCAAGTCCAGCAAAAAATATTCTTTTTTCTTATTTCTAATCATGGCGCCCGTCCTTCTGGAATGCCTCGCCCGTAACTGTTTTCTTACACGTTTCCAGTAGGTGAGTGCTCCGCCTGGCTTTGGACCTTTTTAAACTGGTTTTGGACCTTTTTTAAACTGGTTTTGGACCTTTTTTAAACTGGTTTTGGACCTTTTTCAACTGGTTTTGGACCTTTTCAGTGTGTCTTAAGAGTTCTTTAGCATCTCCCATTTGAAAGAATGAATCCAGTGTAGAGTGATGATAAATTTAGGAATCCAAGTAAAAAGGCTTCATATTTTTTAATATTTTTGACATTATTTCCTAATTATGTATATTGTAATTCAAAAAATGTCCACTTTTCCATACACCTCGAATGGTATATTACTTTGCGGTAAGAGGAAATCTGTACGTCACTGAGAACATTTCCTTTCCCGCTCTATCCCAGTAGAATAGAAGCCATTTTTAGGGCTCCTTGGAATCCCTGCGTTTGCTTATGATGCGTATCGAAGCCAAACCAATGTTCTAACAGCGCATGCTGTAACGCGGGGTATAGAGATATCTCCACGGGTTCAACACATGACAAACGGCCAGGGAGTCTAATCTCGTGATTAACCCCTTAAGGACAATGGGCGGTCCCAAAACCCATTGAAAACAATGCATTTTAAGCCCGTACATGTACAGGCTTTGTCATTAAGGGGTTAAAATCCGGCCGTAGCTCGTTTTAATGAAAAATTTTGAACTAATGTAACCGTTATTTGTCATCAATTAAAAAAATAAATAAAAAAGTACTCGAATCACCCAGATCTGTTGAAGACGATTAAAAATTGAACTTTAGGATATTTTATTTAACTTTTCCAACTTAAATTCTAAACCCTAATGTGTTTTTTTTTGTTTTTTTTATATTTTGCGTCTGGACACGGTTAATTCCTTACACGTTAGCCGGTTTGTGGGGAGCGCGGGGGAGAGCGCGGAATTATCTGTAAACGTCTTTCTCTCCATTAAAAAGTTTGCTACTTTTGATAGCGACTCTTTACAGAGAATGACTTTAAGTTTTTTAATGATTTTTTTTTTCCCCCCTACTCGCCGTCTTCCCAGCTGCGCACTTTTTTGCTAATCTGCGTTTTATAAAAGGCTGGCGAGTATCCCGAGAGCCGACGTAATGCATAATTCCTCAAGAGCCATTTTATATGTCAAGATTTGCACATGATTTATGATTTGCCATTTGCCTTTATAAACCATCGTATGATTAAAACCAAGGAGAGGAAGCTTGTTTGTCACATCGTGGCTCCTACCTAATGTTTCTTTTTTGTCACTTTCTATCTCCCGCCGCGGTTATGATGACACCGACTCCGCCAGGTCAATAAATTAAAATAATCTTCCTTATTACCGAGCTTCGCGCCTCCATTCTGCAAACAAATACGTTAAATTGCCTCCCTACTAATGTCCTCGGCCAAATGTATTCTGGTTACAACGTTGCGCAGCACGTGTCCCCCAATGGTGTAACGTTGCCGTAGGGGTTGTTGCTGTCTTGTGATGTTAGGTTCTCTAATACATTAGAATTTTGGGATACAGTATAGAATTTGTGCAGTTTGGCGATGGATCTATTCTAGTTACCTCTCTGGTAATCCAGAAATGACATCATGTATACCATATGTACGTAATGTATGGCTTTTTTCTCTATGGTATCTCTTTTCCTGGTGAGACCCTCCACTCCCGGTGAAGTTAATAAGTTTATTATATTTGGTCTGCGATTTCCAACGTTTAGGATGGTGACCCCTTGTTTTGCTGGTAGACATGTTGCTCGCTCTTTATCTCCTCTGGCATCTTGATCACCTCATTTTGATATTTTATTACAAAGAATAAAAAAAAAGTTTGGTATAGTCACAAAAAGAAGCAATATTTGGTAACCATATATGAACGTATATATTTTTATATAGGATTACTTCATACTGATATACTCATTGTAGATGTACCTTGGGAAGGTATTGTATGTAGACAAAAAAAATAATTAAAAATCAACCTATATTTTGTAACATAGCTGTTTGTTGCATTAAAAATGTCCCACCGCTTTTTTTTTTTTTTAAATGTGCCAATTTTATTTTTTTCATCTTTGATGTGCAAATTCTCACGGCTCTTAAATCCAAGTCATAAAAAAAAAACTTCAGACTACTGAGTGGCCATTGCTTTAGAAAACGGCGTATAAATTTATAATTCTTAGCCATACTTCATACGAAGGCACAAACCCTGCGTTAAAAAAATAAAAAATAAAAATAGTTATGAAAAACTTTTTAAAAAACGTTTACTCCAGCGCCCGTACTTTTGTATACCTAACGTGCGGTATCACAGTTCATTTATGCTTAAAAATTTTAAAAATCCCTCCCCACAGATTTTCATCATTATTGTTCTTATTATGGAGATTCTATTTTCTCAAAAGGATCTGAACTTAAACAATTCACAAAAAAAAGTAAATATTTTAAATGATAAATTTAAATAAATATTTATACTATCTGCCAATTTTGCTAAAATTATTGCAAAGACGCATCTACTACGCATCATTTACCTGCTTTAAGCCTAAAATAAACATATAGTCTTCACTTTAACCTTTCAAGTTGATTTTTGTATTCTATTTTGTGTTCCTTGTAGATGAATGCTGTCAAGAAGGTCGCGTATAAGGTGTAAAATTATACGTATTATAATATACCTCATAATTAAAAAATCAGTGTTTTTTTTCTAGGGTTTTTTTTTTTTTTAAACTGTCATAAATCACCACTTTAAAATAAAATATAAAAAAATGAAGATATTGCATTTTAAATACATCTATACCAACAACATTGCATGTAGCCGTGTATGCCTTATGTCGCTAATTAATGTATTTCATTTTCCGTTCTCTCCAGAAAACAAAACAAGAATGGGAAGTAGTTTTTGTTTTTGTGTCGTCACCCCCCCCTTCGCAGGAAGTACAGGATTTCAGGATGTCATATATATTACATTTTTTCTTTTCACTTTATAGAGAATTGTAGATGATCCGGGACATAAACACTATTACATTATTAGCTGTCGCAGCTTTAACTTTCCGATTCAAAAATAACAATAAAGGGTATAAATTCCTCAAAACAGGTTCCTAAAAAAAAAAAAAAATAAGAATAATAAAAATTCTCCTATGAGTTAGGCGCACCATTTGTATAATCTTTAAATATTTGTATAATCCTTTAAGGAATATCTAACCTTTCTTATAATTTGCTCACATTAATGAAAAAAAAAAAACATTGCGTTCGTCAATTCCAACAAAACTGTTGAACGTTACCTTTTTTTTTTTCCAGATTACTCAAACCTTGAAATTGTCTTATTTTTGTGTTTTTAACCCCTTGTGTAAGACCGTATCGATACATTTGTCTTCCAAGCATTCTAAGCGTCTCCCGTTCTCCGATCAATTATACTGTCATTTTCCAGCCTCGCATCTTCCGAATTGAAAGAAAACATTTGGTTTTAGTTTTTAGTAAAATTCTTACATTTTGAACAAACTCCAACTCTCATTATGAATGCCTAATTTAACATATTGTATATGTGTCAGTGTTTAACCTGTATAATTACGCATTGATTGCACTCATTGTAAATATTTAAGTATTGTAAACTATTTTGTCGCCATGGATTTTGGCTTAGGGGACGCTGCGTAATTCATTTATGACCAGATTCTTTTTTTTTTTTTTTTTTTTTTCTGTATCTTTTTTTTATTTTATTATTTGTTTCTTTTTCTATTGTAAAATAGTTAATTTAAGACGTGACTATGAAACTCACACTTCAAATGTGAACTGTATGTAAAATAAAAAAGTAAAATATAAAATATTTCTTTAGAAATAAAAGTAAAATTAGATCAGTAAATGTGTGTCTGTAATTTTCATTTTTTAGGAATCTAGAAACACCGTAGTAATTATTATTATTATTTATCAGAGGAAAGGAAATGCGGGATTCGCAGAGATTACCCTATATATATAGAGTTAGTATGACTTGGGGGTCCAATATGGCCAAAAGTGAGGGCGCCCCTCATACTTTGGTTCTTAAGGACCGTTGTTTATATGATGGTGTTGACCCCCTCATTTTTTTCCCCTAAAAATCGTAGCGGATCTCGGTACCCCGACTGGGTATATTCGCTAAGTCCGCTTCCTCCTCCACTCCGACGCCTGAACCTCTCGCTTATTATCGTCCGATGTCAGAATATCAGCCACTGACGCCTTCCCCTTAACATCAGCTGAGACTATAGGGTAAAATCAGGAACTGGGTTTCATGGGAAACCCGCGGGGTATTTAACCGCTACAAGGAGGTAATTTATTTACAATAGTCACAAATACGCACACTTCAGTGTTTGCACTCGGCCCACCTCAGCCCAGTAGCGGGTTGCTATTGTAGTCCGTGGGGAGGATGGTAACCACGGCCGGTTCTCTGACTTCTGGCGTCAACCTGCTGGATATCAGATCCAGGTGCAAATACTGGCCATAGAGGTCTCTGTCCTGTGAGTCCTGACCCGATGGAGAGTAACAGTCCATAGAGTCTCTGGGACTTGTGGAAACGCGGCACTCTGTACCGGGGGGAAGAAGAAGTCCTAATGGACCCCCTGTACCCACCGCCCCAAAAACAGGACCCCTTCCAAGGCCAGGGCCCATAGTCTGTAGGGAGGAGGCTTTCCTCTAGGACCCCGTGACAGAAATGTTTAATTTTGATTTAATATGTCCTTTTCTGATTAATTCTCCGTTATCTGATAATAAACTCGTGTTACTTTGAGCATTTTGGGCACCCGTTCAATACAAATAATTAAACATCTCAGACATTTAACAACCTGGAAATCCGACGGACCGGCTTCTCGATGCAGATAACGCCCAGGGACCGATCTCTTCGCGTATTACAGCGCCGGCGATGGGGTTCAGTCGGTGACCCCGTTATATACTTGGATGTCTTGTAGGGATCTGTGTCACCTAATGGTTATTAGATTTTTGACGGCGGGTCGTTTTATTGCCTGTAATATCGTAGTTAGCGAGCAGATAGATACAGAGAGAGCAAAAGAGCGAGATGAGAATTGGGTGGAAATTCCAATTTCTAAGGGGAAAAAAAAGGCTTTTATATTAACGAGTCCGGGAGCCAGGAGGTCCAGAGACGCCACTGGGGAAAAGGATAATAACAATAATAATAATCAAGCGTCCTCCCTGCTGAAAGTCCGAATTTGGCCCTAGTAGATCCTGGCGTGGAAATTGTGTCAACATATACTCAAGCGCAGTACAATATATCAGAAAAAAACCTTTAAAAACAACTTACGGGACAAGCAGAATCCTCCAAAAAATGTAGGATTTGCTTCTAGATTTGATCATCGGTGATGGTAGGAAAGTCTCAGCCCTTAATCAGTCGTTGGTCTCGTCTTAGATTCAGGAGCCGTATGTCTATCCCGCGCATGTTTAATACCCTCACTGTATTAGCCTCTACCACTTCTACTGGGAGGCTGTTCCATTTATCTATCACTCTCAGTAAAATAAAACATCCTTGCATTGCATTTCAATACCTCCCTAGAAAGGTGAAATAGGATGAAGAATTAGATTAGATGAAGATTAGAATTAGAAAAGGTGGTTAAAACAGCTGCCAACCTTGTACCTCACCTCGTGAGGATTTGCGTTCCAAAGAGGGACTGTGTGTCTTAAAGAGGGACAGTTAGGGTTAGGAGGTATGGCTCTGTTTTGTTTTTTCTTGTTTTGTTTTTATGCAATGTCTGCATCATTTATTTTGCTTACATCTGTAAAAAAAAGTTTAGTTTTTTTTTTTCCAAGTTTGTTAAAAATGTGAGTTTTTTCCCCATTTAGAAGATCGCGAGGCGTCGCCTGGCATATTGTGCGTCACGTTACAGCCGAAGAACAGATATGACGGAGGATGAAATCTCTCCTCCCACGGAAGCCTCTGGCTTTCTATTCCTCGAACAGACTTTAAAGACGTTACACAGATCCAGATGTGCAAAAAAAGTATCCAAGCTGAGCGAAGGCGCTCGTCCGACCGAGACCACCAGGAATTCCGCCCCGTCTCAAACTCAAACCTTAATCAGTCGTTGGTCTGATACCCTCGCTGTATTAACCTCTACCACTCCTGCTGGGAGGCTGTTCCACTTACCTACCACTCTCATGCATTGCATTGTTTCAATATCTCTCCAGAACGTGACATAGGATGAACATTTTCTATTATTTCAGTTTAGAGCTGGCCGTGCTTATTGGACAGTCTGCTCCCCGTACTGTCTGAGACCGGGGGCCCGCAATGGCCATCTCTCACCCACCAAACGTGTTACCGAAACGGCTCTAATACAAGACAATATAATAATATTAATAATAATAATACAAGATACACTTAATTGGGTCACCTGTATTCAAGCAGGGATATCAATCATAACATACTGGTAACAACGGAACTAATTGGCAAAATCAGCATAGAATACGAAGGAGTCGGTACCAGACTGTGTGAACCCTGACAGCGCCCAGGTACCCCGGTGGGCTACTGGCCGACAGCCCCCCGCACGCCCCTGCTCTACCGCTCCAGCGCATTCCCATCTGGCGGCCATACTTATGTCATATGGCGGCTGCTGGCCTTAAAGTGCCAAAGCCCGCTAGGCATCCCCAGTCCTGGGACGAGACGGCAAGGGGGCAGCAGCTAGGTAAACGGGGTCCCGAGGAAACCACGCCTGCGATCCTCGGCTGTAATTTGGATTTCATTGGGTTAGATCTGTATTTTTTACAGCGGAATTTTGCCGCTAATATGGAAATTAGCGGAATTCCATTATTTATTTAGACGTCCGTCATGTAATTGCTTCGTGTTCATTTCCGACGTCCCGCTGATCTCGTCTCTTCGGCTTCCGATCCTCTTTGGTGACGCGAATACCGTGAATGATTAACGGCCGCGGATTTCCAGGAGGGAGGGGGTAATCCTGCAGTAAGGGGTTAAAAAAATGTCCTAATTTTAAAGACAATGTTTATTCGTAATCAAATGCGTCTTTCTCTCATAAATAACCTAAATAATTGAGTTATTTTTCCAATTGCTTTTTGTGCCTCTAGGTGTTTTTTTTTTAACCCCTTAAGGACAGTGGGCGGTCCCTAACCCCATTGAAAACAATGCATTTTGAGCCCGTACATGTACGGGCTTTGTCATTAAGGGGTTAATCTGGAAAGCTGTTACAATGAGTGTGATTAAATGTGACTGCTTTAATTTATTAGACTGTCCCGGTTTACTCAGAGACTCCTTTTAATTCATAAATCAAACATGAAAATGATTCATCAGAGCTCCGTCTCAGGGGAGAGCGATGAGAATCGCCGAGGCTCCTGGCAGACGGGGATCCATCCACGTTCTCCAACAAGCTCTACATACGGAGACCTCCTTGGTCTTTTTCAGATCCTTTGTATCCTAAAAAAACACCCTCCTGAGGGGTAACAATAGTGGGGTGACCACATGTCTCAAAGTCTCTAGGACAGTCCCGCCATGGGACAAAGAGCTCTGAGTGAAAGAGGTCTCAGCCAATCAGAAGAGACTTCCCAACTCTCCTTATTGGCTGAGACTTCAGAAGCCTCTCCTGATTGGCTGAGTCCCTCCTTCACATGGAGGTCAGGGTAAGCTGCAGCCAGCAGCAGCTAAGAAACCCACTATGTGCGTGATATGATTGTGTGACTATATTTTTGTAATGTCTGGTAATAGAGGGGTTAATTCTCTGAAACCGCTCATGTCTGGTAATGGAGGGGTTAATTCTCTGAAACCGCTTATGTCTGGTAATAGAGG
>VKOC01006176.1:0-22933 GCA_009364415.1 Spea multiplicata
CACAGGGTAGAAAACGAAAAATGAGCCCGGTCCTTAAGGGGTTAAAGAATCATAAAATAAATATTTATGAAGAATATCTGCAAACGGCATCATTTGGAACGTTGGTTTTTTTTGGTTGGGATAAAAACTCAAGCTGTAAAAAAAAAATAAATGTAATTTAAGAAATTTTTAGGTGTAATTTACCTGATAAACCTTTACCAAAATATCCGATTATCTGGTTAGAGCAACCTGCAACAGCTTCTAACGATCTAGTAAAAGGTTTATTTTATTAGGCATAGGTCACATTAGCCTGGAGTGGCTACACACATAGGCATGTACTGCTCTGTAATATATGGCTGGCTGAGCATCATGGGAAGTTTTCTGTAATTGCAATGTGATTATTGCCTAGCTTCACTGTGATATGTATGCTTTAGCAGGATGCCCCTCTCTTTATATTATTATATGTGTTTGAGTGTGTATATAAACTATGTGTGTGTATTGTAACCTAGTGTGTGTGTGTATATATATATCTAAAATATATAATATATAATGTATTCAAGCATTCAGCTTGACTTTATAACACAATCACATGCCCGGGTGCAAATAACTTCAGCCCTTGGGATTTTTTTCTAATGAAATATTCTATTAAAAGGTGTATATTGTGTTTGCAACAAGTCCTGTGAGTGCTCTTCTCTTTTGGGCTGTATATATAAACTTTTACTTTTTAATTATTTTTTAGTCTGCCATCAAGAAGCCCCGGAAAGCCCCCGGTGAACGAAGTCGTGGAGAAGCAGGAACCAGAGGCCGGGGACGGGCGAACGGGCACCCGCAGCAGAATGGAGAAGGGGACCCGGTCACTCTGTTTGAAGTCGTGAAGATCGGGAAGAGCGCCATGCAGGTGACAAGCGCGCCCGGGCGTTTCTCAGCTCCATCATGTTACGTTAGCAGCCTCTGCCGTTCTGTGGGAATCTGACGTGTTAATAGCGGAGTGCAAAGTGAATGTTGGGTGGATTGTTGTGTGAATGCGTAGAGAATAAAGGTGTAATATTCATGAGATTACACCGGTGTCATTGCCGGGTGACATCACAGATGGATATTTTCTTTTTTTATGAGACTGACGGCTGGTTCATTTGTTTTGCAGTCTGTAGTTGATGATTGGATTGAATCGTATAAACAAGACAGAGACATCGCTCTTTTGGACCTAATCAATTTCTTCATCCAGTGTTCTGGATGTAAAGGTAAGTGTAACGCACAGAACCATCATGAGGGCATCCGTTGGGAGAGAAAAGAATGATGAAAACCTTTGATCAATAAAAATCTCCAGCCACAGTAACCGGTAAATAAGGATCCCTGCGTTCTGGTTGCTGCGTGCAGAATGTTGGGTCCAGTTGCCAGCATGCAGGAACGTTTGTCTGATCCCTGCTTATATGGGGCAAGCAAGTGTGTATTCTATATATTATTATTATTATTGTTAATGCCCTTTATTTTGATCTAAAAAAAAAAAACCTACTTTAGAAAAGCCCACTATATATATTCATGAGTCACGGCGGTGCAGATGCTGGCCGGGAAATAATCATAGACACAAATAATGTCTTGCTGCATTGATTTTCTTGGGAAATCCGTTTTGGTTTTAGGTAATATGTATAATAATGATGAAACGGAAGTGTTTTTATGAAATCGACAGTCATAAACCTGTTTGTGTTTCTTTTCTAGGTACAGTAAGAATTGAAATGTTCCGGAACATGCAGAATGCGGAAATAATTCGGAAAATGACCGAGGAGTTTGACGAGGTACGGCAATACCCGTTCTCTAATCTTGGTTGTACGCTTTCTATTTGTGGGAGCGATAGTGATGTAAAAGCACTAAATCTCACGCAAATAAATGTGCTGTGTAATGATCTTGCACGTTGTAAATGCAGATAGCGTTTTGTCTTTTACTTGTGGAAGTTGTCATTGATATAGATTTATCGTGAACGTTATTATTATCGTGAACATTATTATTTGATGGAAATTTACGTTTCTATCTGCAAAAGTAGTGACGGTTAACGCAGAAGTGACTTTAGATCTTTATTTTTTTTTGCACTGAAAACAAATCATGGCTCAAACTAGAGCGGGCTGCGCTTTTAAGAGATGTGTTTTTGGGGGGCGGGTGGTGTATTTGAGGGAATATAATACCTTTTTATAAGATAGGCTGTATTTATCTTTAAAAGTTTTGTTTTTATAAAGTATGAGCCAGTATTCAGGTTGGACCACTGCCCCCTAATGGGTTTTAGCATAATATGTAACATTTTAATGTCTTGCTTTTGCGGATGTTTTACTCGGTGCGTTATCTTCTCCTCCTCTTCAGGATAGCGGGGACTATCCGCTGACCATGCCTGGGCCTCACTGGAAGAAATTTCGCTGTAACTTCTGCGAGTTCATCGGCGTGCTAATCCGGCAGTGTCAGTACAGCATCATCTACGACGAGTACATGATGGACACGGTCATTTCTCTGCTGACGGGGCTGTCGGACTCCCAGGTCCGAGCGTTCAGACACACGAGCACGCTGGCCGGTAAGAGCAGTAGTCTCCTATGGCTTACGTTATTGGATTGAACGAAAACAGGAGAACCCGGCTCTCCTCTAAGGGAACACCCCGGGCTTTCCGAATGTATTGCGCCCGGCCGTTCCTTCTGCCATGTCAAATGGTTTCCAACGGATGTAGGGATGCAGGGCTTATTTTGACTGACTTAGATGGATCCATGGCATTGGCGTTATATATTTTATATATATTTCTTCAAATAATCGCTGTGCAACCTTATTGTACTTATCAATATGTTTTATATGTATATATAGTTTTATATATGTGTGTATATGCAGAACCATTTGTTGTATTCGTAAGCCAAGACTGTTTACCATTTGATGTGAGAAGCGTTTGCTCGGTACTTATTCATAACCGCACTTGCTGTAAAGCTTGTGTTTTGATATGTTTTTGGGATCACGCTCAAATCTCCAAACTCGGCATGCTGTTTTTTTTTGTGAATTTAGTAAAACAAAGTTTTATTTTGTGTTTCTAGCAATGAAGCTGATGACTGCATTGGTGAATGTTGCCCTGAATCTCAGTATTCACCAAGACAACACGCAGCGTCAGTACGAAACGGAGAGGAACAAAATGATTGGGAAGAGAGCAAATGAAAGACTGGAGCTGCTACTACAGAAGAGAAAAGAAGTATGATGCGAATGTCTCGTGCTATAGACCATCAGCTTTTACCCAAATACTTCACACAGGGGCCCTTCTAATCTCAAAGCTCCATTGGTTATAAGGGCAACATTTTTTTGTATCAAATCAAAGCCAAATTGACCAATAGAAAAAGATGCATACATGACCCAAAACAACAAAAAGCATGAAATGCTTCATTTAAAGCGTATAAAAGCCAGTGCCATAGTTGGTCAACAAACAATTCACACTTACGCTTGTGTGGTTCGGCAGCAGCCGTCTGCGGCTCCGTGGGTGATCCAGCAGCAGCGCCACGGCTTACCACCATGCCGCTGTCTGACAAATTCAAATGATTTGATAAAAAAATAACTTTTACAGGATCATCACCACGGACGTGAATGTTTTAACGTTGATTAATCTGTAAAGAGAACAGAGCTGCCTCTTACAACTGGACGAGTTATTTCTTACCCATTGAGTTCCTTACAGCCGCTCCTCAAATATTTCTCCCTCGGGGTATTTGGCTAATCGTTAAAATCATGAGCTGTTGGGGCTATAAGGAATCATATGACTACGTCAATAAATTGTGGAGTCCTTTATCTTTGATATAGTTATATGGACTAATGTGCATTAGGTCCGCTGGACGCGTACTCTTATTTAGGGTTAACTATAGGGACGGCGTAATGGAGTCGTATTAACCCATGCATGAGATTTCTGTAAAAGTAATCTTTAACCGTCATTTCATGTTTCCTGGATTTTCTTCTGAATTTGCTGTGTTTTTGTTTACAGCTTCAAGAAAACCAAGACGAAATTGAAAATATGATGAACTCTATCTTCAAGGGAATCTTTGTGCATAGATACAGGTAATTTCCTCATTAAGTGCTATGCGTATAGCTGTGGCTTCACAGTGTGTCTGTTACAGGACCGCATGTTGTTTTCATTATAGTGATACCTATTTGCACGCTGTTTAGTAGAGGTGGATTTTCTGCAGGTTTACATTGCACAGATAAGATGTGGCCAACCTGTAGCTCTTCATGCTATGGATGATAGGAATTGTAGTTCCACAGAAGATGCCGATTGTTACTTGGTGGCATCTCATGGACTGTTGTTACCTCTGTAGTGCTATGAGTGCCGGGTGTTATAGCTTCTGGAACGTGGGGTTTGCTCAGTCATTTTTGTATGTTGAAAGGGCTGTTCTTTTATAGATGGTTCTGACTCGTTTTGTTTAATATGTTTGAAGAGATGCCATTGCTGAGATCCGAGCAATCTGTATTGAAGAAATCGGCGTGTGGATGAAAATGTACAGCGACGCTTTCTTAAACGACAGCTACTTAAAATACGTGGGCTGGACGCTTCATGATCGGGTGAGTTGAGTATTGTCTGCTTATCCTGTGAGTCTGCATGTGAGTGGTCTTACTGAGTGTATGTACCCAACATTCTCTAAAAGGGGTCAGGGTGCGATCCGCTCAGTCTGTATCAGATCTCCGTGGGGTCTTTTACTGGCGGTGTTGGTAGTTGTCATTCAGTAGCCGGTTATCCACATTTCTTGTTACAGTATTGACTATAATCTCTTGGATGAGGGGCTGCTTCTGGACTATTGGTTAGGACCCACACATGTTTCCTCTAGGTAGAAGAGCCATGTGGCTACTTTATTATGTAAACAATGCCACCTTAATACACGGCAGTTCTTTTTACTACAGTATGAGTCTATTATGACCTTTTGCTCCTTTTTCATACCAGTCCAACATTTCATTTCCATGATCTGCAGTCACTATCTTCGGGGGAATTGGCTGTTAAGTTAAACTCCGGTGACCTTTCGTGTGATTTTAAACTATTATTATGTGGTATACTGTAGACAAATAACACATGTATGGAGCGCGTGGACTTGGATATGAATAATACAAGACCTTTGGCCATAATGGGTCCATATTAAAACAGTTCACCTACTAAACTTTTCATTAACTGGTGTCCACTGGAACATCTGTAGCCCCGATGTCTGCAGAATCTCCGCTTAATTCAGATCATTATCCGGCTGTAGTTCAGGCGAGCTCTGTGTTGGCTGGTAGTTTTCAGATTTCACTTTTTGCTGGTGAATGTCTCTACTTGCATATCATCTATAAATTATCTGGTTTCTGACATGTAGCCAGGTTACGCAGCACCGCACTAATTATCGTTTTTTGATCATTACTTGATTCTGCATTCGCTTGTCGCTTTGTGACATTACAAGATCCTAGAACTTAATGCTGCCCGACTGTTGTCTTTAAAGATAAACCATTAGCGCTATAATGTCAAATCTTACATTAAAAGAAAATCCTGTATGCTGCTTTAAATTGATAAAATGGGATATACAGCCTGAGTATAAGTGCAAAGTTTTGCATAGGAGATGGTCGCGTCATCATAAGCGCTCTGTGAAATCTGTACGATAGAATTGGCTTTACAATTACAATTTTTTTCATTACTTTCTGATTTTCTATTTGTTTTCTGTAGCAAGGAGAAGTGCGGCTGAAGTGTCTGAAGGCGCTCCAGAGCCTCTATACCAACCGCGAGCTCTTCCCCAAACTGGAGCTCTTCACCAACAGGTTCAAGGTACGTTCAGCGATGTTTCGCAGGACACCGTTAAGCCAGCGTGCTAGTTTCAGAACCGGACAATCGTTTTTAGTCGGATGCTTGGCTGCGTGCTATATGGCAGCTATTAACCGGACGTGCGGATGCTGGGTATACATGTAGTTAGTCTTCCACCAATGGCTCCTGAAACGTACCGGCTTCAGCAATAGGGCAAGAAGAGCAAGAGGGTCCAACAGTGTATCAGTGTTTAGTGTTTAAAGGGCACACGGGTCGAAACGGCTTGAATCGTTTGCACAAGCTCCTCTATTCTAAGTAATAAATGATTAAACTTTGCTAGCTGGCCCTTTCCTTCTCTCTGCACTTTGCGTGGTGTTTACTGGGTACTGGATTTTGTTTGTAGGATCCACAAGCTTTGAGCAGCCCGCCACTCCAAGGTGTATTTATTGACATCACAAAATACACAAGTCACTTGGGATTCGATTAGCTTCTGTTCTACCTCCCCTCTCGACTATTTGCATCGTGTATTCATGAGCTAATTATGTATAGACAATAAATGGCGATGTAAATGCATATCTGTCTGTGTAAGGTCAATTTGTGCCGGTGGCACCATAGCGTGCTAGACGGGTTAATGCCCCCCTGTACTTTTTCCTTTTTACAAAACTCTTTAGTAAATATTTAGTAATGACCGCCGTGCAGTATTTCAGCACAGTGCTGGATAGCACCCTTAAAAGTAGAGCAGCTCATAGGTATTATCTGTTTAAAACTCCTGTTTAATGAAATAAATGCTCAGTGTGGATTACTGCGCCCTCCAATGGACAGCTCCATAATTACACCCTACACAGAAATCTCATTGAGAAAATCTCTCCCGGATCACGTAGCGGATGTCAGGTTTCTGCGTTTGTCTGCGTCTCGCCTTTTGTAAATTCACTTCCAAAACAGACACGGCAAATATGAGCAAGCGCAAGTCTTTATTACCGGCTTCACCAAGAAATAATGCCTTGAAATAATTGCCCTGATCTCAACCCCCGTAGAATCTGTGGTAGCGTATACAAAATGCGTTTGACAAGACACATGAACAAGCTAGGGCAAATCTGATGGGGCATTATCTGCCATACCTAAAGAATAAACACTGTTATTACAGTAAGAAATGTCAGTGTGTGGGTTTGGATACTTGCACAAGCTCTACCTATTCATTTTGGATTTCTGGATTTTTTAGTGAGTTTAAATTCCAATGTTTTAAAATTCAGTATTTCTCAAGTGTTGAGAGAGAGAGAGAGAGAACCTGGGCATCCCTTATCTGCCTTGGGCTTTGGACTACTCTTAAATAGACGATAAAGAGCTCAATACCTACCAAAAAAACGGCAAAAAAACAGCAATTCATGTTTTGGGGTATGTATAACCTGTAACTGGACACGGTCCATTTCTGCAGTCAATGCTGTATTTTCCTTGGCCCTTTGGTCTAGGCACGTTGGGGGCAGATTACCTAAATGCGCAGTCAGGCCCCCGGGTGTACCACTTAATTAACTATCCGCTTGAAGAGATCGGAGATCCCCCATTGCCTGTCCACACAATGGAGGATGTATCCGGCGGGCACATTGGGCAAGGAGCTTAGCTACAGGGCTAGCTGATGCATTGCCCGGGGTCAGGTCTTGCACAGCCCCCTTTCTATCAAACACTGTATGATACAGTAATACACGTAATATATACCTCTTTTACTGTAATCAACACAATGGGGTAATTCCCTAAAAGGAGTTTCTTCTCTTTCACGGGCTGCTGAATAGTTTGGTTGGCCCTATATAATGTATAGTCAAACCAATGAGATTTCTGCCATCTGTCATTAAATTATGCATTATGCAGGGCAGCACAGCCCTTCACACCGAGGAAGCTTGCCAGTGTTGGCCCTTCATTATAAATGGCTAAGGGAGGCCTTTAAAGCTGCAAATCTCCTGCAAACTCTACCTTTAGTGAATAAACCCCAGTGTCTGAAATGCTGGAGGGCAGAGGAAGAGACTTGCTAAATAATAATCAACTTTATTAACACGCACACATACGCACGCGCACACACATATACACCCTTCATTTTACAAAGGATTTAAAATGATACCACATATTATACAGAATGAGATTTGGATGCGGGGGGGTGTGATTATTTAAATATTCTGTGAATGTTATACTCGTATGTGTCCTGTATAAATACTGGGAAATTGTGATCCAGTAATGAAGCTGCCATTCTATTTTTTTGTTTATGCCTGAATATTATATTTTCCCTGCTTTAGCCTCTCTGAACATCATAAGTGGTCTGCTAGCAAACATCCAACACCAAGCGCTAGAGCACCGGTCCCCCCTCTGCACCTTCCCCCTCCGTTCATTTTATTTATACAGTCTCTCTCTCGCATGCTGAAACCACTTAGCCCTAATTACTGCTACAGCCACTACTCCCTCTTTTCATCCCTCCTTCTGTTTCAATTACTCACACTACTCCCTTAAATTGTAAGCTCTCGTGCCGGCCCTCAAAGCAAGGAAATTTGTGTAAAAGTCCCATAATGCTAGCTGGCAGAGTTCTCCACCCGATGTGTTTGTGTATATTTGTTGTGTGCGTGTTAACTGCCACAATTGTACAGCACTGCGTAATTTGTTGGCGTTTTAATAATAAAAGTAGTGTTGTGCACGCGCATACCTGTTAAATGAGATCACTGGGATTGAAAAGGTAAGATTGGGTGTTTACGTAGATATGGACTATTAAATAATTATATTATTTAATATGTATATCCAGGAATTCAGAAATTACTCCATGAACGCTCTTGCGTGTTACATACGAGACCTGCGTACATACGTGAGAATGGTGCTTGGGTACGACGCTTTGCTGTTTATGCCCTTAAATATAATCTAAAGATGCTGTGTTACGTTATACATTCTCCTCTTGTTACTGTTCTCTTTAGGATCGCATTGTTTCCATGACCTTGGATAAGGAATATGATGTTGCCGTTGAAGCAATTCGCCTGGTGACGCTCATTCTCCAGTAAGTAAAGCCCGCTGTTTGGTTATCGCCCGCTTGTTGTTTTTACTTTTCCTCACGTTTTCTACCACCCTGGAGAAAGGAATTATTGTGAAATGCTTTTTTTCCCCTTGGTTTTGTATTCTTTCTCTAATGAAAGTATTACTGTAATGCCCAAAAATACTTACCTTTTGAGATGAATTGAGAAACCCAGTATACAAGCCTGTGCCAGTTAAAATATAGGAAAGAGAGAGAAGAACCGCAGCTATCCACAACGCGTGAGCGATGCCCCCCCCCCCGATGTTCAGAAAGAAAAAACAAAATAATAAATAGGCTTATGCGTCTTAAGGTGCAATTAAATTGGCTTAAATTCGTTTTAATACAACACTTCAGGTGCAACACTGTGCTGCGCTTAAAGCTATTTTTAAGAGTATTTGCTAAGTACTTGAGTGATTTATGAAAGGTAATATAATTGTCCTGTGAGATATGTAACCCTGCTGTTTCTTTACTTTGAACCAGCACTCAAATTAGCTACATTTTTTAAATCTATTAAAAGCTAGGTTTATATTAATATATTATGTGATGCTGCTTGACGTCTGTAAGGGAAATGAGGTGATCAGCAATTCTTTAGCATCCACTGAATATAACAATTGGCAACTTATTTAAGGGGAGCTGGAAACCAAATAGTAAAGAAATCTTCAGTCTTCTTGGCTGACTGATTTAATCATGGATCTGTAAATCTGTAATCATGCTTTTTTATACATTTGTCATCTTTCAGTTCAGTGTCGTTATTCCCATTGACACTAGTGAATTTACTAAATTGATAAGATTGAATATACCAAAGCGTGTGTGCGTGTTCATTCATTAACATTGTGTAATGTTGACCTGCATTTGGTCCTTTGGATCTAACGCAATCTCCATCTTTTGCAGTGGGAGCGAAGAAGCCCTCTCCAATGAAGACTGCGAGAATGTCTACCACTTGGTATATTCTGCACACCGGCCTGTAGCTGTAGCAGCTGGGGAATTCCTTCATAAAAAGTGAGTGCTTGTACACAAGTGGCCATTTTCTAAAACCAATAACCGTGCTGTCTCATTTTTGCCAATTTTCAGTTTCTACAAAAACAAGGAAACAAATGAAAATTTTAATTTTGCTGGTTCTTTCACTCTCACACTGTCACCCACTCTGTCATCCTCTCATTCATGTTCTCACACGCTCATTCACTCTTGCTCATGCTTTCTCCCCGCTTTGTCCGCCAACCGCTTCCATGTCCCTTTCTCCACGCCGTGCAGCTCTGCTTCATATCTTGTGTCTTCTTTCTTTTGTCCGCTGCTCCAAAAAGTCCTCCTTTGCCTGCTTCTCCATGGACATGACCTCCGGTATGACAGAGCCAATTTGCAGAAGTTTACAGGAGGTCATGTCCAGTTGTCCCCAGAGAAGCAGACAAAGAATAAAGACTTTGGAGCAGCGGGCAATGGAAAAAAACGAAAACCAAGAAGGTGCGAGATAAGGAGCTGCGGAAGTGGTTGGCAGAGAAGGTAGGGAGACATTCAGCGAGATCGTGAATGAGGAAATCTCAGAGCATGAGAGTTAAGGTTGGGTGAGTGACGACAAGTTTCCTTTCTGGAGGTAATAAAGCCCTCCAGGTTTCACCCCAAACAAAAAGACTGGAAATGGAATTCGTTGTCCGAACGTGAATGGACCAAAGCCAAACCTTATCATTTGGTTGGATCGAAGTCTACGGTCTCGTTTACAACGTTTGGCATGGCTACGTTATTACTAATAGCTTGTGGTTTTGTGTATCGGTCTCATTGTTTTGGGGATATCATCTAGCTTGAAGGTTAATCTCATTAAAGTTGAGATAAATGCGAATTTGTAGCAATTATCTGATCATTTCCCTGTCCTGTGCTGAACAGCAATGAGTAATTGAATAAGAGGCGAGAGAATGTAACGGGGAGGAATAATCATGCAGATCTTACCGGTGAGATAGATCAGCTAGTAAATGCCGATCCTAAGAACATCACGAACTTCATTAGACAAGTTTATAAATTGTACAGATTTATGAGAATATAAGGAGGTTATGTCTTTATATTATTAAACCGTCCGTTAGGATTAAAATGACAAGTTTATTTGCTTAATGTGTATAATCTGTGAAAGTGGAACCGCACCTTTATTACATGTACACAATCAGAATGATCTAACGGCGACCTGTTGTGGACGCCAGTTTGAGATTAGTGTGATCAATTCAGGGCAGATTTAAAGGAAAGTGCAGTAGGAATGTTTCTTGTATTTGATGTAAGACATTCATTTATATGGGTATTTCTCACCGTTATGTTCTCACCTTTGCACATGTTTAGGTTATTCAGCAGACACGACCCACAAGCTGAGGAGGCCTTGGCCAAGCGAAGGGGCCGGAGCAGCCCAAACGGAAACCTTATTAAAATGTTGGTGCTCTTCTTCTTAGAAAGCGAGGTAAGTGTCTTTCCTTCAGACTGCTGCGTCTGACAGCAAAACTTGTAAAATCTCGAATATCCAGGTCATGGTGGTGATAAAGGTCCATTTAACTGCTAGATCACTTATTTGTTAGCCCAACATTTCGTTTGGGTTAAAGTTTTTAAACCGGTATTCTTGAGCAAATCATTGACTGAGACGCCGATGAGTTTGCCGCTGGCAGTGGTGCTTGGCGCATGGTCTTCTGTACCGTGCATTACTAGTGAATTAGGTAACGTTTTGATGAAATGTTGTATTCCATAGTTGCACGAGCATGCGGCCTACCTTGTGGACAGTTTGTGGGAAAGTTCTCAGGAGCTTCTGAAAGACTGGGAGTGCATGACCGAGCTGTTGGTTGAAGAGCCCATTCAAGGAGAGGAAGGTAAGAACTCGACGGGCCTTCCGAATGATTGTTACATTCTAAGACCACCATCCTTTTTTGATGAGTGTAGAGAGGATTGGCATAATAGCAGACTTGTTAAAGGAAAATTGACATTTTTATTATCTATGGCCTTTCTCGTGTAATTATAATGTTGGGAATCCATGTATTGAGTCAATCCTTTTTGCCGGTATGCGGGGGGTTATAGGATACTGTACAGCTTTTTCATTCTATGTTGGCTTTTATGAGCTCCTAAGAAGACTTTGCACATAAGTGAAACACACGGCAGTAATTGACAGCTCTTGGGATCTCTTGTGTTTCAGTGATGTCGGATCGTCAGGAGAGCGCTCTTATTGAGCTGATGGTGTGTACGATACGTCAGGCTGCTGAAGCGCACCCCCCTGTGGGAAGAGGAACGGGCAAAAGGGTAATTCTACAAGTGTCTTCTACCTGAGCGATTCGGAAATGCTACTCAAGAGTTCTGTTCGTTTTAATGGGACAGATCCCAGCAGTTTGTTTCATGGGATAGAGGATCTCATAGTGATAACCAAAGGCTGGTTTTACCGCAGTTTGTACTGATTTGGTGGATTAGGTTTAATTTTCTCAGGAGGTCAATGTTTTTTTTTTCTTTTAATATATATCTGTCGTGGTATTTACAGTCTTCTGTATTCCAGGTGTTAACCGCCAAGGAGAGAAAAACGCAGATAGACGATAAGAATAAGCTAACAGAGCATTTCATCGTTGCACTTCCAGTGCTGCTTTCTAAGGTACGTTTCACAGCCGCAGCATAGTACAGCCGTTATGTCTCTCCAAGAACAAAATGTGTATTATATAGTATAATAATTATATATGAAACATTGCCAGGCTTTCTAGCTCTGTGATTGAATCATAGGCGCAGAGAAGGACCATTTGGCCCATCTAGTCGGCTTTTCCTATTACAAAGACTCGCCAGTCCTCTGCTTCGTCTCAGATTCAGGACAGTCATATGCCTATGCCACGCATGTTTAAATCCTTTTTGTATGCTGCAACTAACTTTAACACGGGGTGTTACCATTTAATAATTTATCAGACCAGATAAAACCAAAAGAAAATGCATGAACTATATAATCTAAGCTAGCTAGCAGAGGCCTGTATCAGCCAATGCTTAGTGTGTGTGTGTGTCTGTGTGTGTATATATATCTCCTCGAACCAGCATTTTAGCTTGGTTATATATTATATATACGGTATATATATATATATAGTATATATAATATATAACCAAGCTAAAAAACTGGTTCGAGGAGATACGGACTTGGATTAATACAGATTGCGTAGATTTAAAGTTCACACAGTGCAGCGTTTCAGTAAAGATTCTTTTATTACTTACATGTTAATTGGAAAATCTGGCTGACGGTTTGTGATTGAGATGGACTTAATAGATGTACGTCTTAAAAACGTCTTCAGACCTGGACCTGCAAGAGCAGAAAAGCTGCAGTGCTCATTCATTTCCCTACCGATGCAGCAGCAGCGCATGGTCGCCAATGTTACTTTTATGAAATGAAATGATGTATGCTTATGATAAGGGATGACGTTTGTGCATTTGTGTTTTTCCAGATCTTAATACCGAGATAAGCTTATTACACCCAGACTTCGTTATGCTAATCGATTATGCCCTTATTTTTCATTTTTCAGTACTCCGCAGATGCAGAAAAAGTAGCAAACCTTCTCCAGATCCCTCAGTTTTTTGATCTGGAGCTTTATAGCACTGGAAGAATGGAGAAGGTGAGTGTGTGTTCTGCCAATGTGTGTTTAAATACTGAAGCAGATGTACGGTTTAATACAGCGCTCTTCTGCATGTGATCATTGTAATGCACATTTATCTTTGTTTTTATGTGGGCTCTAATGAACGCGCAAAAAGCCATGTTGAATATATGTAAAAATAAAAGCAGTGTGTACATAAATCTAATATTAGACATATAGAATATATAGAAAGAGGACTATTTTATTGTACAAGACATTTTGCTGCATTGCAATCTGCGTATTATAACTTGACTTGTTGTTAATGAATAATGAGGCATATGTTGCATTTAGATATTTACTAGTGCTGGTAGAGTCACCGCCAGCGTGCTGTACTGGCTATAGCTGTGGTTTATCTGTGATCCGGTGATCTCCCGTGATCATTTTGTAGTGACTGTACATCATTTGCTGAGCGTTATTGTTTTGTTCCATTGCAGCACCTGGACAGTCTGCTGAAACAGATCAAGTTTGTGGTGGAGAAGCACACAGAGTCTGATGTATTGGAGGCCTGCAGTAAAACATACAGCATATTGTGCAGCGAAGAGTACACTATCCAGAACCGCGTGGACATAGCACACAGCCAGCTCATTGATGAGCTAGTGGATCGGTTTTCCCACGCTGTGGAGGAGCTACTGCAAGAGGTATCGGCCTGAGACCCCATGCGTGTAGGACGTTATTCACATTTCCCCATCATGAGCCTTTATTACCATGGCTCTGTCCATAAAATATACAGACCGAAAACGTTGCGTTTACTTTGGTTTCTGTTAAAGGATTTTAAGCTCAGTAATGTGTAGAGTACAGTAAGGCAAACCTCAGACACTAATTACATTTAGCATGCCTTCCAAGAACCCAAATCCTTCCCAGAAAGATACTTAACCAATGTTGTGTTAAATTTAATTAAAATACATCTTCCATTCCTGATACACAATCTTTAACACATATTCTACCCATTATTCTACCCACCAGTTTATACAAAGATTATATTAATGTATGAAGTCCATTCCGCTGCTCACGTGACTGTGAATGTGTATTTTAGACTTGGTATGACTGTCAGGGTCATGCCGTGGTCTTCGCTCATTAACCTGTCTCATACCAGGGAGAAGAAGCAGATGAAGATGATGTCTACAATGTACTGGCGTCAATAAAACGGTTAACATGCTTTCACAAGTGAGTGAAACTGAGCCCCCCACCACCATCCTTAACAGTAGATTATATTGATCATTTACTTCCTAAATAATTGTGGGATAAGTTGGGGTTCTACTGGATGTTTACTATGTGTTCATATTCTTTTCATTCTGTATGTTTGCTTTCTTGCAGCGCTCATGATCTCACTAAGTGGGATCTGTTTGGGAACTGCTACCGGCTGCTGAGGGCAGGGATTGAGCATGAAGGAATGATTGAACAGGTTAGTTCTGAGAACTATATCGCCTTCGTTACCCTGTGATGTGACACGTGGGGGCCATAATGTTCTTTATCACTCTCCTTGCCTGCAGATTGGGGTCCAGGCTCTGCAGTGTTCACATTACTCCATACTATGGCAGCTGGTAAAGATCACTGAAGGCAATCCTTCCAAGGTAAGTCCCTACCTCTGGAGCACAGCAGTGGAAACAGAGTATTATTATGTTTATTATAATCTTTTATTTATATAGCGCCAACAAGTTACGCAGCGCTTTTTACAATACATATATGCCAGGGGTAGAATTGACAGACTAAGACCAAGCGATAAATTAGGTAGAGAGCCCGGCTTGCAAGCTTTTACAGTCTTGGGGTAGTAAATATTCCACATATCTACCATGATTGTTGCTGCTAGTTGTGATTTTGATCAGTTTTTGTCATGCTGTTTTTAACACAGCTGTTATAGATGTATGTTATCATATGCATACTGAATCTTTATTCCAAGGCTTGTCCACTATACATTATTCAAGGGCACCCGGCTTCAATTGGTCGTTTAGTATCAATAAAGTGAATTAAGGGAACTGCACTTGTTCTGTCACCTGTGTTTAGTATTCATTTCTGGCCAAACCTGTTCCATCGCTGTAGCAATTTTAGCTTTCCGTGCGCTATTCTCCAAGGCCCTTTCCGTCCAAAGCATTGCAGGTTCCCAGAAATGACAAACGCAGTGTTCTTCTGTGTATCTAACGGTGTGTTTGCTTTTTTAGGATGATATGTTGTCGTTAAGAAAGACCGTTAAATCATTTCTGGCTGTCTGTCAACAGTGCTTGTCCAACGTTAATACGGCTGTAAAGGAGCAGGTAATGATATGAAATAATATATATTCCCAAAACGTGCAGAGAGAACGTGTTCTTACAATTCCCGCTAGGAGTAGAAACAGAGAGACGTCAGGAGTATACGGACATAGAAAGTAATGGCTGTCCGTGGAGCTGACGTTTACTGAAAATAACGACCAACACGAATGTCCAACAGCAGTGTTTTACAATCTGTACCAATGGTTTGTTGAGCCGGGCCACAATATGTGATACATTGTATATTTCACCACTCCTGTAAGTTACTGATACACTGGTCTCACCAGCGTATCCATTTTATTCTTTAACCCCTTAAGGACAATGGGCGGTCCGAAAACCCATTGAAAACAATGCATTTTGAGCCCGTACATGTACGGGCTTTGTCATTAAGGGGTTAAAAATAAAAAATTCCACATTATTCAGAAAAACGTTATTCTGTGACGTTGGTTCAGTGGCATTCATTGGCAGGCTTCGATGATTATAGCATGTTATGGACACTTGAGAATGCCGACTATCATCCTGTTATTATAATAACCATTGTTTTTAAGCTTCTGTGTTAATTCTTCCGCTAGGGTAAAGGTTGACAATGTGAGTTGCATATTTTTACTTGGGGATCATCCTTTTGCTTAGTTATCCTCCGTTAATAATTTGTTGTGGGACTTGTCCCCATCTGAAACTCTCTTCCTTTTGTTAGGATGGTTTGCGGAGTTGAACGTGCTCCTGAGTTGGTTTAACGATGTACTTTTCTCTCCAGGCCTTCATGCTCCTCTGTGACCTTCTAATGATCTTCAGCCACCAGCTAACGGCAGGGGGCCGGGAGAACCTGATGCTGCTGGTTTTCAATCCAGATCTGGGACTCCAGTCCGAGCTGCTCAACTTTGTGATGGATCACGTCTTCATTGATCAAGACGATGAGAACCAGAGCATGGGTAACAAACCATTGAGAGCCTTTCCAGTTGTAAAATGATGATGGTCAGTCTGTTACTGAGAGGAGTAGCTGATATGGCCCAAGTAATATAGCCGTGAATGGCACATAAGCCGATGACTAGCTGTGGGATGTTGTGGGAATTGGGATGTTAACGTTTGGTTTTAAATAACCCGCCACTGCATAGCCGTATCATGAAAATGTTTACAGACATTATTCCCTTTTACTAATCTCTTTGTAATATCTACTTTCCCCCCCATTTTTACCATTTTAATGTAAAATGTGTTCATTTCGTTTTCAGAAGGGGACGAGGAGGATGAAGCCAACAAAATCGAAGCTTTGCACAAAAGGAGGAACTTGCTGGCAGCTTTCTGTAAGCTGATAATCTATGACATTGTAGATATGCACGCAGCGGCTGACATTTTCAAGCACTACATGAAGGTAACTTAGTGTCCTGCAATGAAACTGTTAACTTCTACATGATCACTTCTTCCTTTTCAGTTATCACTCTCCTGTTAAAATCACTGGCTTCTGGAGAGAAGAAAGAGCATCATTAACAGCATTCAATTAGTAACCATGGCGATAAAACCACTCATTTGCACTAGAATCAGGGATTTTTTTGTACATGACTGCCCTCCTTTTTTTTGTACTTTGTTTTATTGTTAAATAGTTCTCTCTAGCTATTTGTTTTGTGTCTCTGTCTACGATTACAGAACGATAGTCGCGGGTTTGGTATATTCTTCTGTTTGTGTCTTTCATTGTCTGACTCATGTATTTGATTTGCTAGCAAATAACCATTCCTGGCGTTTGTGAATGCTTTCTTTACAGTATTATAATGATTACGGCGACATCATTAAAGAGACACTTAGTAAAACACGACAGATTGACAAGATCCAGTGTGCCAAGACTCTCATTCTCAGCTTGCAGCAGGTAAGGAGCTGAACTACTGCTATGCCACTTCTAGAAATATATAGTAATACTAGTGTGGATAAGATAAACACCGTGAAAGACAGCGATCCCTCATGAGTTAGCCTTTGGGTTATGAAAAATGCCTTGATTTTAGTCATTGTGCCTCCCCTTTGTCTCTATAATATTGTTGTATGGAGAACATAAAACAGACGTCCCTCCAAGTGACAGCTCCTGGATACGCTTGCGATGTGTCCTCAGCTGCACACATTTACATTATCCCCATTATCCATTATACACTATGGGAAAAGGACACACAGTTTTATACAGAGTTTCCAGCTACTTATCAATGTGTGAAGAATGTATTTATCTATTGCAGGGCCAGTAAGTTAACTCGAGTACCTTTTTATAATCATTCTATTATTTCACCACCTTCTAGTTGTTCAATGAACTGGTACAAGAGCAGGGACCCAATCTGGACCGGACGTCTGCCCACGTCAGCGGGATCAAGGAGCTTGCTCGCCGGTTTGCGCTCACATTTGGTCTGGATCAGATCAAGACCAGGGAAGCCGTGGCAACGTTGCATAAGTAAGTGACGTCTCTCCTTTAGCCGTGTCAAAAAGTTAATCAGTGTCATAGCGTGTTTAAACCATCCGTTCAGCAACCAGACAATGAACTTTAACATGCAAAGGTCCGCATCAGAATAGTTCAAGATAAATGTGTCTAAACCTAAACACGCCAGGAGCTCAAATAACCAGTTATTTTCCCTGCAGAGACGGCATAGAGTTTGCTTTCAAATACCAGAATCCCAAGGGTTTGGAGTACCCACCTTTAAACCTGGCTTTCCTGGAAGTGTTGAGTGAGTTTTCCTCCAAGCTTCTGCGGCAAGACAAGAAGACCGTGTAAGTGTAACCCGGTGATTTCTGAATGTGCCTTTGGTGTGGCTGCTATGATTTGGTGCTGATGCTCCTAAGGCGTCCTTTGATTAAATCTCTGTCTTACGTAGACATGCGTATCTGGAGAAATTCCTTTCTGACCAAATGATGGAGAGAAGAGAAGATGTTTGGCTGCCACTCATCTCCTACAGAAACTCGCTGGTCACGGGCGGTGATGAGGACAGGCTCTCTGTGAACAGCGGCGGCAGCAACAGCAAGGGTTCCTCTGTGAGAAGCAAGAAGGGGCGACCTCCGTTACACAAAAAGAGAGTAGAAGGTAAGACAATACAATGGGCAATAACAGAACGTCTCTCTGTAGATTCTGTGTTCCTCAAAGAATTCGGATCCATGTTCTGTTTCACTTAAATTTCCCTTCACCTAGCGTGCTTTATTCCGCTGTCTCCATATTCACCGACACATTGATGTTTCACGCTCCTCCGTTCTCTTCAGTCTCTCCTCCAGCCTTCCCACGATGCTCTGAGCCCAAACCCACCGTGGAATGGTTTATATGTAATTATGTATTATTGTCATGAATAGGCTGTGGCCACCCCACGCATACTGGTGAAGCTTGTTAAAAGTTTGTGTTTTCATCAATGGATATTTGCAGAAGAGTAAAAGTTTGTAAAAGTGATTGTGCAGGACCTAGCAGAACATCATGTCATTCCTTAAGTGGTTAATACAGTATTGTATACATTAATGTTAAGGCAAAGTGAGTTTATTCATTGTTTTAATCTCTTGGATGCAGCTATTGCCCTTCGGGGGAAATTTCCTTGTCCCTGTAGACTTGGTTTAAATTGATCTTTAGGACATTGTGATTGTGCTGCTCTTCATAGTTGTATGCAGGACTCGTGAATGAATATTGTGTTTGTGTTTTTGTGTTTAGCAGAGGAAACGATTGACAATTCGTGGGTGACCCGCAATGACACTATCCAGACGCCAGGGCCACTTGCGACTCCCCAATTAACATCCACTGTGCTTAGAGAAAACCCTCGGCAAATGCCGGAACAGATCCCTGAACAAGAGTCCGAACACGGATCAGAACCAGATTTCCTACACAAGTACGTAGCTATACGGTACCGGCACATACGAAATGTTATACCGCATGTTATACCGCTAGAAACAGCGTCTGCCTACCATAAAGTTCAACCCTGGATTCAAGATGCAAATCCTGCAAGTACTACTTTATCGGTATGTTTTGTTTTCTAGTCCCCAGATGCAAATGTCCTGGTTGGGTCAACAGAAGCTGGAAGACTTAAATCGAAAAGATAGAACATCCATGAGCTACATGAAAGTGCGGAGCGGTGTAAGGCACGGCGTGTAAGTATATCAGAAAAAAAACTGTCGTTTTCACGAACCGCGTGATGTCTGCATGTAGATGACCGGGTTGTCCTTCTAGGGGTATTTGTTAGCGTGATCCAGACACATTGTTACCATTCTGACATAGGTGTTATGGACTAAATCATTCAGAAAGAAATATGACATCAGTTAGTTTGTTTAAAAATAACGTTAACGTCAGAGTTTAGCGTGGGACAGAGGGTTCTTCTACTGCTTTTTTATTTAAACTTGGTTTATGAGCTTACAATCACACGGTCTAGTGCCAGCCAGGAACGCACGCTGTGGCTCACATGGTATTTTCTGGCATTTCCAGACGTGGCCTGATGGAGGATGATGCCGAGCCAATTTTTGAGGATGTGATGATGTCATCGCGGGGTCAGTTGGAGGACATGAATGAAGAGTTTGAGGACACAATGGTTATTGACTTGGTGAGAGAAGTTTCGTTTTCACTCATTTCTTTAACGTCTGTAACGTCACTTGAAATAATCTTTTACTCTGCAACGGAACGGACCTCTGAGTAATTCCATGTCCAGAAACCCAGCCAGCATCTGCTTTCTCCACGACATGAACTATTGGTTTGTATTGGACCGCCTGCACTTATTCTATAGATTCTTTAGGAAGGACATGTACTTGTCACTAACTTGTTTTGATTGCAATGTTTAGGCCGATTGGCAGGGCCTGTAGCTTAGAGCGCACTTCTCACTTTGGCAATGTGTCTTTTAGCCGCCCTCACGGAACAGACGGGAGAGAGCCGAGCTCCGGCCAGACTTCTTTGACTCCGCCGCCATCATCGAAGATGATTCAGTATGTGTTTGATAAGTAGAAACGAGGGGCTATAGCATCATTTCTATTGATTCATTAATAATAAAAGGGGAGTTTAATTTATTTTTGCACGACCTGTAAGTGATGGGATTCATCTCCGAAAGAATCCTCTGGACATTTAACGGGACAGGTTGTCAATAACGTAGCTAATGGTTTAAAAAAATCATTTTCATGGTGTTTCCCAGCCGTGGAAGCGGAAAAGCTGTAGTATTTATAGTTTGACGATGCTTTGGGTATTATTGCGTTGCTGGCCGCTGAGTTGTGTCTTGTTTTTGTTGCAGGGATTCGGGATGCCAATGTTCTGAGGTTTGTCACACCCCTGGAACTCTTTGTCTAAAGGCCTGTATACTGTGAGCTTCTATAAGAAAATTAGAAAAAAAAACTAAAAAAAAGACTTTTTTTTTTTAACCTATAGTTTTGTTTAAACCAAACGCTTGCGGTATTGGTGGATTCTGTACAGATTAAGAACGGCCCTCGCGAAGACGTTACATGCCATGTTTTGGATCAGTGCTGTCGTAGACATTTAACAGCAACAGTTTTTTTTGTCGTGGGAAAGAAAATGATTCAACCCCCCCCCGGTTACTCTACATATAAATGGATGACCCGTCTGTGTAACAACTTTTAATCTGTTCACTTTCTGCTGTACAGTTTGAGAAAAAAGCTGCCTTTTTTCCTGTTTCTTTTCTTTGTGTTTTTACTTCAAATCAAGTCGGTTGGCCTAGAAGATGCCGCGTTGTGCAAATAGATGGGAAGAAAGGTATGAGATGCACTGGAATAAAACGCAAGGAACCACAGATACAGATGTATTTCTAATCCGACCATTCGCCGAACGCGCAACAAACGAGTTCTCCTCGTCCTGTGCTTTGTGTTTCATTTTCTGTTTGAATCCACGTTACCTGCGCCACTACAGAGTGTTCTGAATTGTATCATTTTCTAACAATGGACATCCGTGCTTGTTCTGTACATTTTTACAAAGGATACCAGCAAACTAAACATGGACAGCAGAACACGCTCATCAATCACAGCCGCCTTTTTTTGTTTTGCCCCGTTTCATTTCGTTGACACAACCGTACATATTTAAATATGAAAATAGGTTACAGTGGGACTGAATCTACTCTCCATGCAGTAAAATACAGTTCAGTAATATTTTTGTAGAAAGAAACCAATTTTAAATGGTTTTACTGCCTATAGAAAAAAAAGTCCATGGATGGGTCATTTTATTCCTCTGGTAATGGTTGGAAGTAATGGCATTTTCAGTGTTAACTGTCCAGAGTTTAACTCTTTTTAAGGGGAAGAAGGAATTTTTTTCCCAGCACAATAAAATTCCTGTTTTAACTGCCCAGTTCTGTATTATTATTGTAATAAAATTCAAAATCACGTGTCTTAAATAAAGTGATTTTAACAATGCTTTTCATTACCCTGGCTGATTGCATATGCACATTTACAGGTAAGCGGGAAGCAGTTACTTCTGGCTGGAAATTCAGGGGCTTAATTCTTTTTTCATGGTGACGTTTCATCAGTTTGGTGGGATGGCGTGTCATTGGCATAGATGTGTGTGTCAAAAAGATTCCCTCCTGGGCCCTGCTGTTAGGAGGGATTGTGTTGGGAGCATGTTGTCCCAATGTGTGTCCGTGCTGTAGATCATCAGACTATAAAAAGGGGGGAAATGCCCCTTAACGTCCATTGACAGGTCAGGCAAGTCACGAAAAAACGGTCACTTAACGACCTAATCTATGATCTATGATCACTTTCTTCGCTTAAATGGTGTTGCTGTAATGCCTCAATGTCGAGGCATTCAGCAACACAGAGATCGGCATCATGGGCCATGTCTGGCCCCTCCCCACACTGTATTGTGGCGGATGCCCTTTTAAAATTTTAGGAGGCGATCAACAATCACCTCCTAAACTTCAATGGTGTTGCTGAAATGCCTCAATGACACTCACCCCAGGACGCGCTGTGACCACTCCTGCGAGTGATTTTGCCACTAGCAAGATTCCAACAAAGTTGGAAAAGTTCTCCAGAGGGTCTCCAGACCCTCTAGAGAACTCTGGCTCCACTTGCAGGTTGAATACCGTTATTGTATAAGAGTTAAAGTAAAAGCATTTCAAATACCGAAAGGGTATCTAATTTTAAAAAAATGAATGGTTTGATGGGAGTAAATTTGAGTGGACGGGCTCGAAGATAGGGCAATAGGCACAGACTGACCAAAATGGGGGGGGGGTGTACTTCCCAAATGTGGTCTTTTAACCCCAAACATGGGTGATATCACTGTAATCAAAAGATGTTGCTGAAAACATATTGGTGGTAGGATCTCATGCATGGAAATGGTTAAAATACCAGCATTTGAAATACCTTGGTGTGTATATATGCTTTGATGGGGTAAATTGCATTGGCC
>VKOC01006177.1:0-13915 GCA_009364415.1 Spea multiplicata
TATGCAAAAAAAAAAGGTGACATTAATCTACCTGTCATTGCTGATCATATTTTTAGCGATTTGTAGGGATTAAGATCCTTTGATTTGTATAAAGGGATTAAATCTACGTGCACACAACACCCGAGGTTATTTAAATATGGCTAACTTGTAAACTATCATGTCTGATATGTATGTAAATGAGTAATTAGAGTTAGAATGCCTGAATGATTCCACCTATTTAACTCCGTGCACACTTCCAAACCCAAGCCAGGCTACTGTTTTGTCATTGGGGTTTAATATACAACTAGCCCCAAACACTGGCAGACAGGGTCCCCAGACACACACAGACAGACAGACAGACCCAAAATACATTTACCTGCAGGAAAAAAATAAAGCTATAGTCCTCCCCCAAAATAATACCATTTAATAAATGAAATAATTTCAAATATATTAAATGATGCATTTATTTGCATTTGTATAAATATGTTTTCTGACACATAGGTTATTTAGTTAAATCTAGATCATTGCTTTTTTATTTGATTTATTTTTTTTTACTATATGCACTGACATATCCTCCAGTCTATATCCCAGGGATTTAATCCAGTGCTGTGAGTTATTAATCATGTGATAACATTTCGATGAACAATTCTATAGTTCAGCGTTACAATTCAGCTGCTGTGTGACTACAACTCACATTGCCCCCAGCCATACTGAACCTTGGAACTGGATACTGTGATTTCTGGTGAAGCTGGAAGGCTAAGCATTGCTTACCTGAGCTTCTGCAGAAACAGAAAAGGATGGAAATGCTTATCTGACAGGAAGAATGAATAATGATCTGGATATTTATTTAGTGCTGATTTATCTGAACAAACCAACTATTGTAGTCTGTATTCTCCCTTCTTTTTTATCCTTAGTTGCTGTAGAAGGTGATTAAATAGTGGTATATTTCCTTTCCCATAGCCAGATCTATGAGCAAAAATTAGTTGTATAGCCTGATGGGCATCCATGGCCTCAAAATCCTCTGTAACAACAAAAGATTAATTCATTTTGCATCATACTTATGAAGTGGACACAAGATTTGCCACATGTAAATGTTGTCAAAAACGCGTTAGAATTTTATTCAGAATTAAATCCATCAATAGGTGCCCAAAGTGAGAAAAAAAATCCCTAAATAGGTAAACATGAGATCAAACATATTCTTTCATATGCTCCTCTTTTATCCTACCCCTATTCTGCTGAGACTCTCTTGTGATGTGGTCTCTCTGTGGACTGGCTCACCTGCTTATTGTCATATATATTTTCTTAAACCCTGGCTTTTCAAAAGGTATCACAATGAAGCCTAAATACCTGTATAAGAATCACGTGTTCCCTATCCAAACTGCTTAAAAGTTGAAGAAAATATAAAAATAAAATAGTTATCCATTGAACTCAAGCTAATTTCACATTGAAACTGTGTGATATGTTCATGACTGGTGCTGTGGTCAATTAAACTAAAGAAATGGAAAACCATTGCTAATTAAAATTGATATTATTTTAAAAAAATAACACTTCTGCCGTTTAATGACCTTTTTGTCTACAATGCATCAAATAAGCAAATATGCATTCCCATGTTAAATAGGTATGGTTACTTGTTTGTGAGTTTCCTTTTAACTGTATTAATATAGATCTTCCCTTATTTTTTTCACAGGCATCCTTGAGTTCATCAGTGTTGCAATTGGTCTTGTCAGCATTCGAGGAGTAGACAGTGGTCTATACCTTGGCATGAATGACAAAGGAGAACTTTTTGGATCGGTGAGTAATAATCAGATAAGAAGCTGGTATTTTACTGCTCAAGTCCTTCTGTTCTTGAACCCATTAGGGCTCAACAATAGGTTAAGGAGCCCAATCAGTTTTCATTAGTGTTTAACAGTCCTTATTTCACCTATTGTACAGCTTGTACAAATCTAAGCCTGACCTCTGCTGGTGCAGTGATCCAGTGATCTCCTTTAATATTGTCCTTATTTTTGTTTTACTAATATGTTTTTATTAAATGGCCTTAGAGTGCATTTTCCATAGGTCTTTTTTAAATTTAAATATTAATTCATTTTTACCGTGTGGCCTAACAACATATATGTTTTCATTTATAGGACAAATTGACCTCAGAGTGCATTTTCCGTGAACATTTTGAAGAAAATTGGTATAATACTTATTCATCAAATTTATATAAGCATGGAGACTCTGGAAGAAGATACTTTGTAGCTCTTAATAAAGATGGAACGCCTAGAGACGGTGCCCGTGCAAAGAGACACCAGAAGTTCACCCACTTTCTGCCCAGGCCAGTGGATCCTGAAAAAGTGCCCGAACTTTACAGAGATGTCATGGGGAACAGCTGAACATATATAGTGGATTCTTTGGGATCTATTAAAAATCAAGTCTATCCGAGCAAGGAAAGCAGATACAAGGAAGAATATTGCCAGAACTTTGGCCACAGACTTCCAGAAGGACTGTGATGGACAACCTTGTCTTGGTTCTAGTGAAATCCTAGAAGGCTCTGGATGTGAATACTCTGGCTGGAGGATCAGAGGGTATGCTTCCCAGATCCAAGCACTGATCACCGTGGAATGGCCTTAAATTACTGAGTTCCTGTGCCTCTGATGAGTAATCAATATGCTTTGCTCTGTACAAGGAACTGTAACTTTTTGATGTAGAGGATGAAAAAGAGGACACCAAGAGACTTTAAATATCACCTAAAAAAGTCAGAACTGAAAATGCAATTCAGTATATGTTTATATTTCTATGTTTATATAAATTTATTTTTTATGTATATATACAAATACATTTCTCAAGATGGAATTTGATACCTGTGGTCTTAACATGCATATGTATTTATTTTTTATACTTATTTATTTGAGAGATCTATTTTTTACTGGCATGATGGAAAAATCATGTAGAAAATATATTTTTGGGCTTGAAGAAGAAATTCTGCTGTATTATCTTAAACAACACATGTGAAAAAAAATCCCTATATGATGTAAAAACTGTTACTCCAAAATACAGAGAAGATGACTGCAGCACCTAGATCCCCCCATTAGGAATAGCTAAGGATGTGTTCTCAGAGATCGTCAGCATAGAGAGCTGTTTAAATTACTTTGATGTATATGAATGCCTTAACAATTTTAAATGTTATAAGTGCCCATTTTAAAGGGAATTAATAAATTAAAATTAATTAAAAATTAATTGGTTGGTGTATTTTGTTTGCAATTACATTTGCTACTTGACTGGGCTTTGTCATTACAGTCAATGTTAAATAACATTATTTTATATCTTTTAGAAGATAAGGTTGCAACTTGGCAGCACACTTGGTACATTGTCCTGACATTTGGTTTGGCCAGGATATGAATTAAAGAAACACAACCTGTAACAAATACAAAAATGATAACAAAGCCTGGGAAATGCAGTGTTTCCTAGCAATGAAATACATATTTGTAATAGAATTGTGTACATTGTGCTACACAATGAATGTAATAATTAGGAAATAATTTAAAAACGAATGTAATATATTTGGGATGTTTAGTCCTTGAGTGGATTTGTTAAGGGGACAAAGTTTATTTTAAAGGGGGAGAAACATCCTATTCCAAAAAAAAAAATCCTATTCCAAAAAAAAAAATCCTATTCCAAAACCATGGGCATTAATATATGATTGAAACCCCCCACCCACCACCCTCTTGTGGCTATAATAACCCTCACGCTTCTAAGAATTTGGAATGTTTCTGTGGCAATGTGTGCCCATTTGTGAGCATTTGTGGGGTCAGGCACTTTTATTGGATGAGAAGGCCTGGCTCGCAATTGGCGTTCCATTCATCCTAAAGGTGTTCGATGGGGTTGAGGTCAGGGCTCTGTGCGGGTTACTTGAGTTCCTCCTCACAAAACTTGTCAAAACATATGTTTATGGACCTTGATTTGTGCACGGGGTGACAGTCGGGCTGGAACAGGAAAAGGCCTTCCACAAACTGGTGCCACAAAGTTGGAAGCATACAATTGTCTTAGATGTCTTTGCATGCTGTAGCATTAACGTTACTATTCCATGGAATTAGGAGGCCTAGCACAAACACTGGAAAACAGCCCCAGAGCATTATCCTCTTGAACAAAACTTTACAGTATGCACTATATATTCTGATAAGTAGCGTTCTCCTTGCACCCGCCAAACCCAGACTCAATAAACCATGAATGATCAAAGAACACATTTCCACTACTCCAGTGAAGTTGCGTTGGGCTCTACACGACTCCAGTCAATGGTTGGCATTGAGCATAGTAATCTTCGTGTGCAGCTGCTAGGCCATATAAACTCATTTCATGAACCTCCTTCTTCACTGTGTTTGTTACTGCGAGAAGCAGTTTGGATCTCTGTTGTGAGTGATGCTACAGAGGAAGGCAATATTTATGCGTTATAGGCTTCAGCACTCAGCGTCCCCACTCTTATTGCATGCAAATTGTTAATTGCATGTTAATTACAGAAACTGCAATAGCTCAAGGCAGATTTTGCTGAACGAAATGAAACATTCTTCGTCTCTGAATTTACTATACCTTTTGTGGGGTACAACTATTTTCTCCTGTGGATAAAAGGCCAAGTTGGCCATTTAGTTATATATAGCTAATAATATATAGGTCAATAACAACTTATTGGACATTATGTATCAATTGTAGCTTTTAAATTTTGCTCCTTCTACAATTGGAAAACACTTTGAAATTGAAGCTTTTGTTTTTAAATATTACTAATTATTTAAGTATAAAGTTTTGAAGGTCCCACGCATTCACGGGACAGTTCACACTAACATGCAGTGGCTTGTGTAGGGCCAAACCCTCTGAGCTCCTGTCTTCCCAGAAGCTTGCAAGGTTGATTCAAGCTAAGCACGTCAGTGATTCATTTTTATAAATCACTACATCGCTGAGACACGGTGACAGTCAGCTGTCCCACTTTACTAACTGATTATTGATGGGTTCTTTATTATGTTCGCAGCTTGTGAAATGTCTGTGATATCAGAAACATAAAGACTTCAAAAGGAATTTCTCTACTTCCATTCAATTTATACCATTTGAGAACTTCATAAAATTAAAAGTTAAAATGAAAAAAAAAATCTTGAAAGAATTCTAGGAGAATGGGGATAGAGATTTGAGCATGTAATTACTTTTTAGTCTTTTAAACTTCACATAATGTGACTTTAAGTGTTCTAGGTCTTTAAGGTTGAATTCCATCTGTCCAATAAAGTTATGGATAGCAGCAAAATGAGCCCCTTTGATCTACTGACGGATAAATGCATCTTCCCCAGAGCCTGTTGTGACTAAATATCTTAACAATTAGATCAGAGGTGGGCATTCTGCTGTCTTCAGTAGTTTTTGGACTGCAACTCCCAATAACCTCAGTAGGCAGAATTTATCTGTGGTGAACTAAATGAACCAAAGGTCTATTCTCTTCCTTTCTATGTTTTGTGTATTTGCTAGATGCAGTATGCTTTTCATACAGTAGGGGGCACACCTATATTTTAAAACAATGAGTTGTGGGTCATATATAAGCACTGGTTGGATCAAAGCAATTAGGAGCATAACACTGGGCAACTTCTTGATGCAAAAGTGGGGCATTTGAAACAAATGTTAATCTACTGTTATGACATATGTAATATTTTATTAGCAAGTAAACATATGACACAATGTTAGCTCATATTCTAAGTGCACATATATGAGAACGACTCAATGATATGTTCCAAGTAACAGCCATTTAGATCCCAAACAGGATTTGTACATGGAGAAACGCGTTTTGTTATGTCACGGTGGCAAATAGAAACATATGAGCCACCCTGATAAACCAGTCGTCGTAATATATACAGTTAATATAAAGAGAACGGGTCAAAGAGTGATGTGAGACAGAAATGGCAGTAGAGGTCAGTTTACCACTTCCTGTTGTCGTGTAAAAATATTTCTATAGCAATTATTATGTTTAAAGGAATATCCAGTGACCCAAAGAGCATCCTGAACATTCATTTAACCCACAAAAACAACCACAAAAAATACTTACCTTAGGGAGAAGCTTCAGTTCCTCCTTGATCTGTGGTTTCTTGCCACCGATTGGCTGTTTGAACCCCTCATGCATTTTCAAGGGGAATGCATTTTTAATGAGTGTACCTTTAATTTCACTTATACCTCATAGAACCAGAGAAACATTTACAAAATAGAGCAAAACTAAACATGGGAGGAGAGATAAGCATTAAAGGAAATTGACGCTTTCTCCCTTCCTCATAATCTGTATTTGCTGTTAAAAAATTCAATCCAATCATGATTCTGACCCCAAAGTGGGGTCCTTTACAAAATAACCCTTTGGGGTTCAAAACAATAGTTGGTATATTTTTTTTCAGCAACAATAAAGACTACTTGTGGGTTTTTTTAAAAAAAATAAATAAATTGTGACCTATCTGTAAATATTTATTTCTTAGTATTTTGTAGGCTTTTGAAAATAAGGTGGCTTGCTAATATATCCTTTATACATGTTGTTCAAGCAAATATAATATATAAATATTTATTCGGACTGAATGCATAATAGGAAACTTTACAGTGTTTCAATGACTCTTTACTTCATAGTCTTTAAAACGTTAAAGCCACCTAAGCACATTTAAAAAGGAACTGTCGTCAGGATAAAGTGCAGAGGGATTACTACTAATTTATTTAATAAGATGCAGAGGGTCAGTCCTGTGAGAAAAACTAGGTATCCTTCCAAGGAAGTATCAAGAAACCTTCATCACTTTAAGCAAGAGGCCATAACATAGACATATATTACACTGCACAGTGCACACCATCATCTTGCTTTAGACACATTTTAGTACCACCATTAACACAGGAGTAAGCAGCAGTTTAATCCATTCAGTCCCACGGGAGATATATCACTGCGTAACCCCTTAATCCCTCTATAGAGTAGCATAACCCATTCACCCTCACAGAAATATTACAACACAATAAATTAGGTTCCACACTGGACCGTGCACGGTGGACTGAGGGCATTATTTGCTAAATGTATTTAGCAAGCAAAATAAAAATATATTATTTTTATACATTTGCCAATATGCGCATGAGTAAGATGTGCACATGAGGGCACAAGGTATGTCACTTTTTCATTGCTTACCCATCTCTATAAGGGCTCCCTCAGGGGCGTACCTAGAGTATTTGCCTCTGCCGCTAAAACAGCGTGCCTGTGCCACCGCTGCCCCTTTAGCGGCCTAACTATGCCACCGCTGCCTATTTCGCAGCCTGCCTGTACCACCGCTGCTCCTGAAGCAGCCTGCCTGTGCCACTGCTGCCCCTGAAGCAGCCCACCTGTGCCATGTCTGTCCCTAAAACAGTCTGCCTGTGCCAAGTCTGCCCCTGAAACAGTCTGCCTGTGCCAACTCTGGCCTGTTTAGCAGCCTGCATGTGCCACCTCTGCCCCCCATAATCAGCCTGCCTGTGCCACCTCTGCGCCCCAGCCTGCCTGTGCCATCCCTAATCAGCCTACCTGTTCTATATCTGCCCCAAAACACTAACTTACTACTACCTTACTAACTTCATTCAATCACCTACTAACATTCATTCACCCACTCACCCATTCAATGTCCCGCACCCCCTAACCTCAGATTTCACTGCTCCAGGGTCCGGCCGAGCATCACTGGGGGGGCGTGCAGATGTCTATGCGGCCCGACGCCCACCTTACATGGGCCTGCAGCTTACTAGCTGCTATGGCTCCCACCCACTGCATGAGGAAACTCTATTGCCGCCCACGTTCCTGCTCCCCCTGCATGGAAAAATAGTTTCTTCATACAGTGTGCGGGCACCACAGCAGAATATAACTCTTGATGCATGACATGGTTGTCATTAATCAGCTGCAGCACTGTGAGGGCTTTCCTGCTACTGATTGGCTGCTTCAAGAGGCCAGTCAGTGGCACAAGCTTCAACTCTGGAACAGCAGCTTCTCCATAAGGTGTTTTTTTTCAACATTTTAAAGAATTAATTTTAAACTACCCATAATGTAATTTAATATGCATTGTTTGGTAAGTTGGTCTAGGACATTAAACTCTATTATTAATAAATATCAATAAATAAAACATACGTTTGTCTGCCTTGTCTGTTAGCTGATTTTTGCCTGTCCTTCCCTTCCAATTTGTTGATTTTATATTGGTGATAATGAAGAACACCCCATCCCCTCATTTTACTACATGTCACAACTAGGGTTGTCAAATGAATCAATGTGCATTTCTCTGGTGCTCTGGGGTTAACACGAAAGTTATCAAAACCTATATATTTATTTCTAATGGTATTTGAGCATAATAGTATAGTTTAGCTTAAGCGTACGCGCCCTTCTTATTGAGCCTCAGCACCATTTTTTTCCTTTCTTTTTTGTTTGTTTTATTTTACAAGAGATACTTAATGTGTTCAAACCTGTCACTGTGTTGATTCCCAAAACAATGTGTGATATGCTCGAGGCATTGTTGGTTTTTGTCCTCCTTACAGAAAGCTGTGTGTGTAAATACCACTGATTTAAGTACGAAACATTCTAAACCAAGCAACAGAAAAGTCTTAACATTATATCATTGATGTGGGTTTTGTGGGAATTGACTGTGGTGTTAAGTACTGAAAGCCAATTAATCCAACCAATTGTCCAAGGAATCAGATGTTAGAAACAGATGAAAAATATTTGAGAATTTCAGGTAAAACAGATTTATATCAGTGACTTGCAAGCACAATGGTGACTTCCATGTTTAGACAGTAGGGGATTTCCTAAATTTTAAATAAGGAGGGGAAATTGAGCCTTTCGTTTTGAAGATCTGTGCTTTGTCTTGTGTTAAAAGGGGAATTTCTTGTGTGAACATTCTGGATGAAAGTATTATTTAGAATTATTTACTGATCCAGTTTAATTAGTGAAACATTTGTCCCACTGTCTTTCCTACAGTCTGCTTCCGGAATTGGCCAGCACTATCTTCTCTCCACTGTGATCCCCAGCCACATCATACATGAATGGAAGGTGAAGGTCTATGCAGCTACCAGGTCAGACATCATGCATGCTCTGGGTCCTGCCTGCGGCTGGTCACTGGGGTATGACATCATATGTCCAACAGCTAATGGTGTGCAGGACTAGTACTACAACAGGTCTGTTGTAGCAATTACATTTCTGTGTTAAAGATGTCTCTGATGGTAGCGGTAGAGGTAAAGAGGACAGCTGTCTTCTAGGCTTTTCTTTCCTAAAGATTAAATGCCACTACCAGAAGCACTTTATTTGCAATCACATTAATATGGGATGAGGTGTATTAAGTGTATTAAGTATTATCATTGCGGAATTTCTTTCATTGACTTTCTATGTAGCTGATTTCAGTGAGGTCTCTAGCAAATGCTCCCTAGATCGCTATAATAGAGCCTATTTATCAACTTGTAGAAAGCATGTAATATGTAACCAGTGTGCAAGTTTATTTTCAGTATATATATATATATATATATATATATATATATGTGCACATACATGAGACTTGTACATTTGGTTCCAGGTTTATTGTGGCCATTGCTTACTTATCCCAGGGTGAAATATAAGAGATGACAGATAAATACCTTTGAAATAGGAACGTGCATTAAAAGTGGGAATTTCCCAGTGCTCTGCTCTTCACATCTTCACAAAAGGCCAATCCGTGCTATTGAATGGTCTGCACTCTGCCTCATTTCCTGTAGTTAACTTTGGGCGGTGGATTCAAGATTGTCTTGAATATAATATAATGTTCACCCCTTTGATTTCACAGAAACTGTAACACCAAATATACACTGTGGGCAAGTCGGCAAGAAAATATCTTCAAACTTTTATAAGTCGGCACATTCAGATTCAGGTTGTTAACGTATTGTGTGTGAGTATTTAATTTTATTCCGTGTGTATGTATTTATTCCTATTTTTGCAATAGAACACAATTTCCAACAGCGTTTTACAAGAGCATTGAAACAAATGGTAAAATCACATGACTAAATATACTAATACGGAAGATGCGGAAGCCATGTCTGTGAAAGCTAAATGTTTTTCGTTGGACAGGAGAAGAAAACTCTCAACAAAAATTACATCTTTCAGAGTTTGTTTTCTATTGAAAATAGGATGAAGACATCAGCCATTGTTTCAAGTACACACATAATTATCACATGTTGCTGATCATGTAAAGCGGTACCCTGCAGTATTTGGGATCAAGGATGGATTAAGGTGCCCTGGGCCCTGGAGCAATTATACAGGAAGGACCCCTTCTGTGGATTTCCTGCCTTTAACAACCTGTTTTCACCCTTTTTTGCTTTCTGGCTCTTTTTCTCTTCTGTTCTATTCTTTCTTTTGACTGTCTTTGTTTTGCATCTCATATTTTTCTTATCTTCTTTCCATTTTTCCCCTTTATCTTGTTTGTCTGTCTTTTACATTTTTAACCCTCTTTCTAACTTCTACCCCCCACAAGCATATACACAGGAAGCTCTACGCCAATATTTCTCATTGCAAGACCACCACCATCAGCTATAGACCAATGGACATATACAGCAATTATTGCAATTGAGCTGCGCTGGAAGAAAGACACATCCTGCCACATGCCATGGGACTGAATTTCCCCACAAATTGGACCATTTTTATAAATTGATCCCTCAGAGTAAGGAAAGTAATAGAGCAGACGGTGCATGGATCGTGCCGCACTCAGTTTGACTATTAAGTGCTGGATAACCTAATTTGGACAAAGTCACTTTTTGGTGCAGGGACAGCTGTGTTCTCTGAAGGTTATTATTTTTATTATATTTTATTTATATAGGGCCAACTATTTAGGCAGCACTTCTTACAATACATATATTTAAAGGGTATGACAAAACTAGAATTGACAGACTAAGAGAAACCGATACATTAGGTGGAGAGAACCCCGCTCGCAAGCTTACAATCTTGAAGGAATGGGATGAGGACAAACATAACGAACAGAGAAAGGTTAGAGGTAGTAGTGGGGTTATATTAGATACTAATAGTATGCTTCTCTGAAGAAGTTGGTTTTGAGATGTTACTTGACTGTTGGGAGGAAGGGTTAATGTTGAAGATTCGGTGGGAGTTGGTTCCGGAGACATGGGGCAGCTCGAGTGAAATCTTGTAGATGGGAAAAGCAAGAGGTGATAAGTGAGGAGGAGAGCCCATGCAAATAACATAAAGATTGAGTAGGGGCACAAAAGCAGCTGCTGGGCCACTTATTACATTGCTGTACAGGGGAACCATACTGGCAATGTCATCATTGGCATCACAAGGGTTCCTGTGCCAACCAAGATCCCATGGAGTCACACAAGACTCCAAATGGAATCTCTGGACAGTGTGCACTACTCTATATCAGAAAGCAGTGTAATAAAAGTGTTTCTTGATCATATGTGCAGGGGGTATTTTAAGGGAAACAATAAAACAGAGAAGGGACTATAAAAAGGGAGATGGAGGCAGGAAAAAGAAATAGAGGGGGGAAGTGAAAGAGGGGAAAGACGAGAAAAAGATGTAGAGAAAAAAAGGAAGAAAAAAGGGGAGGATGTACAGGATAAGGGAAAGAAGAAACAGTGATGGAGAGATAAGAGTCAAAAAAAAACAGAGGGAGTCAAAGAAAGGAGGAAAAAAGCAAGAGAAGAAAGAAAGAGGAAGAGAAAGTAGTAGATCTAGTGAAAAGAGCAGTGGAGGGGAGAAAGAGAGAGAGAAGACGAAGAAGAGAGAGAGAAAAAAGAGGGAGAAGAGAAAAAGAATGTGGGAGTGAAAGAGAAGTGGGGTTTTTTCCCTCCAGGAGACAAGGACATTTGTCTTGTTTTGGTAGCATCTTTTTAGTAACTTTAGTATTTTTGTGTCAATGTTTGCCAGACAATATACAAGATTTTCCTGATTAAACAAAAATTGATTACACTAGCAAATAACAGCAAAAGCTGTTATGTCAGACTGTATTCTCAAAAATCCTCACCTAACCCAGAGAATCTTGTACTAAACTATTTTTTATTTTAACTTTAACCTCTGTAGTAAATAATGAGCCAGAGAAGGAGATGGTAATTTCTTGCATCTGACCAATCACAGCTGTGACACTGTGTAACTACCATTGCTCATTTTCTACATCCAATGGTTACCAGGCTGTCCAATACTGGGCCATCATTTAGCATTGCTTAGGGTTATTTTCTTTGCCTACCGACATGTCCCATGTGCAGTAAGTTTTGACACGTTAATGAACACGTACGGATTTCTACCTGTCTTTTGGAAAAAGACAAGGACGTTCAACTTCATCTTTTTTCCAGGTTGTCCATAAACCAAACTGAGATGTCAGCCTTTCGTGATCGTTCTAGCACCAGCCATGATAATGCAGCCATAAGAATAATTAATTTGTATTTAATCATTATCTCACTTTTGTAATTGTGTTTATACACACCTCTATATTCCAATCAAGTATGCACTTGAACAGAGCACAGTTTAATGGTCTATTTGGTGCAGCAAGTGTAAGATTACAAAGGTTGAAGAGTACCATCTAACCAGATAGCTGTCAGCTCACACCCATTTGACCTTTAACTTTTAAGGAATTCTTTGTGGAGACGGTTAAAAGTATGATTTAAGTTTGAATACTTTAGATTTGTGCTATTCAAAAGAACTAAAAGGGCTCTTCCATACTGAGGGATTTATAAGAGCCAGACGTGACAGACTTAAACTGATCAAAGAATGACAGGATAGTAATTTAGAAATTAGAGAAGCTTAGGTAGAAAGCCATTGCAGATTTAACAGATCAACTCCACCTAAAGTACCTGCCACTTGTCACATGGGCACATAGTGGCTCTTCTTCAGGGTTGAGAAAATGATTAACCTTTACACTTTACCTCATCTGCAAGTGATTTCTTTAAGAACTCTGTTACCACCAAAGGCAGCTTTCAAGGTGGTCTTTAAAACAAAGTTACATTTGCTATGACTCTGCACCTTAAAGATCTCTTAAGCAAACAGGGATTATCACAAAGGCAATGACTCAGTATTACATGTCCTGTAAGATTGTGATCATTTTAGTAATGGAGAGAAATAATATGGAATGGTTGTTTTAACCATAAAAGAGAGAGATAGACTACATTTAGTTGACATCCAAAAGACATAACGTAATAAAGTCAAAATTAAAAACACACCTTTGGATCTAAATTTATGAAGCACTTGAATATGTACTTATTTCATGGGAGCCTCGTTTATTATTGAGATTATTTAAATTCATGTAAAAAGATTAAGTTAAAGATGTTTCTCTATTATTTTCCGTCATCAGTATTGGACATAGAAAAATGATAATGTCTTACAATTTGCATGGAGAGAACCTCTAAAACTGAAAACGGTGACTAATACACAATGCCCCTAAAAGAGATAGGTTAGGTAGACCAAGTTTAACAGATTAACACACAGGATTTCTAAGTAAGCATTTTGTAGCAGACTAATTGCAGGACTAACCAATAGCCTATAACATAGTGTTTTACTTTAGTTAGTGTGTGTATGTATATATAACAATCTCACACACACACACATACTCACTCACTCACTCACTCACACACACACATAAAGGCTGTTTTCAGCCTGTATTTGTGGGAGGGTTATTTATACTCTCTACTTCAGGGCAATTCCTTAGCACTTTTCCTGCCCCCCAGGTAAGTCTTTCTGCTCACTAATTCTCACTAAAGGGTATAGTTTTAAATTGTGTCCAGGACAGAGGCTGAGCAAATTTATTTTAAAGCATGTGTTTTTTTTATAGGGTAGCAAGGAACAGTGTCAACCAATCCTCTTTATTAGTACCATGGACAGGGAATGAGCTATTATACGGCTTTCTTATAGGAAAATCCCATGAAAAGTAGTGAGATATGAAGTAATGTAGAGTAGCTCAGAGATAGACAATGTGTCTTTACAAGGACACTGCTTTATATGACA